>APFE030622562.1:44653-55265 GCA_000404065.3 Pinus taeda
GTAAAATAATAAATATAAATATAAATATGGGAAGGGTGAAACTCATGAACCCTAAAAAACCAATTGTAAATATTACAAACAGAATCCACTCCCTCCAAAGTTGTCCCTAAGGGGAAGAATCCAAAAAACACAGGAAAGAAATCCCAAGAAAAAGTTCAGAAAGCACAACAAGCACAACCACAGTCATCACAACTAATTCATTGCAAATGAAACAGATTCCAATAAACCCACCATAATACAAATAATTGTCTGAATGCACCATTTCTAGTTAAAGAAGAAGTTCATCTTTTAAACCGTGGGTGTTGTGAAGATAATACTGCACCATTTCTAGTTAAAGAAGAAGTTCATCTTTTAAACCGTGGGTGTTGTGAAGATAATACTGAAACATCAAGTTTTAGTTCAGAATTTTCCTCTGATCCTGAACAGGTAGTTATATTTATTGAATGTGATTGCGAGGATCCTAATTTTTATAATCGTAACAATGAATATACAGAATTTGATTTTGTAGAATCTATAGATGATGAAGAAGTAGAAGCTCCTCGAAAGCTAAAAGTCCTTATGGCCTCTAACGCTGAGATAATGAGGCAAAGCTTCTAGTAGGAATTAAAGCTCTACCTGAAGGAGAAATGATGCAAAATCTTATGGATACCTTCCTGAAGACAATGCTAAAATCACACCCTGGCACTTCTTCAAGTTCAGGTAAGCCAGATGATAGCAAACCTTGGTTTGTAGATGCCTCTTTTGAACAAAATACTAGATCTTTTATGAGACATAACATGAGAAAAACCCAAGATGCTTACTTTAAGTGATATTGGCAATGAAATCAATTTGTTGTAAAAGGAAATTGTGGAATTGAAGAAGAAAATTGTAGAGATAGGAAAGGGAAAGAAATTTGAAGAGGTCTTCACTGCTAAATATTTTGAAATGGGATCTCTCTACTCATCCAAGAATCTAAATATTGAAATCTATGAGGCTAATGATTTATCAAGTTAAACTCTATGAGAGTTCTCACCATCCAACACCAACAATTTCATGTTATAATTAATCTTGTCATTCAAGGGAAGAAGTCTTTTCTTAAAACATTAATTGATAGTGGCTCTCACATAAATGTTTTGAAAAAAAAGGAAATACCTGCTAGGTATTGGAAGAATTAAAACAAAGAATTTCTTGGAATCGGGGATAAATGGTTGAATCTACAATATGAGGTGCCAAACGAAATCCTTAGATTTAAGGATTATTGAATAAATATGAAGTTTGTAGTGTCAAATATCCCTATTGACTGCATATTGGGGACACCATTCTTAATAGTCGTAGAGCCACATGGGTTTGTTAGATTGAAAAATGGAAAAGAATGGTATTTCATAACGTTTCCTGCAAACAATAACCAACCTCTCAATATCACTCTTCCATAATTTTGTTTCTTCACCAAGAATATCTACAGTGGTGCAGGTGATGGAAGATTTGGTAAAAGTCAAAAACAGGCTATAAGATGTTAAAAATAAGAAGGCTAACATAAAGTTTGAAGAAAGGTTAGCATAACAGTTTGTTAAGACACAAATCCAAGAACTCCAACAAAAACTTGAGGCTGAAGTTTGTGCAATAAGAAATCCTTGCCTTTTCACATAGAAAACAATCTTATGTGCAATTGTCATACATGACTGGGTGTACTGGTAAACCCTACAAAATTCATGCAATTCCTTTGAATGAAGAGTATAGAAATATGTGCTAGAAATAAGTTCAGAAATAAAAATTTTAAGATCTCATAACAATGTGCATATTCTCTTTATCATTTATTCTAAGGTGACATCTTAAAATAAGTTATTCCAAGCGTGGAATTGAATGAAGCAGTCGTATAAAAAATCTGCAATTCTTGGTTTAGTTGAAATATACTTTGAAAAAATGACCAAAAAGTATATTTTAAAAAGTCAAAATATAGAATAATGTAATATATATACACCATGATGTTGGATGGTGTTGACATTGATGTCAACCCCTAGAGTTGACTAGGTTTGAATATGACTAAAGACACCAATTATGATGTTAAATTGTTAATGAACACTTCTAGTAATTGTCGAATTACATCAAGTTGGAAACTCCACTATTGGATGGTTGAAGACCCAAGTCCTATGGTTTGGGTTCCTTGGACTAAGGATGTACTTTGACTTTGACGGGGATTGTTTAAAGATCAAACCATTGACTTTGGATTGGAGGTATAGGTCATTAGTTTCTCCTCGAAGATATGTTTATGTTGATATGTGGTACGCCCCATGGTTCCTCCTAGTTTGGGAAGTATTCACATTTGAATTTGAATATCCAGCTTTGTGGGCTAAAACCACAAATGGTTGTGACATGACACCTTATTATTAATTCTCCTATGGTTATCAATATATTAAGATGATTATTGTTGCAATATTATTGCGTGTAAGTTTAATAACTTCAAGAACTAAAGATAATAAACCAAGCATTGACTACACAACCAGGTAGAACCATATACACTAAGCCAATCATTGATTTCAAATTCTAATAGAATTAAAAACAGTTATATGCATAATCCTTAAAAAAAATGTTTCTAATAAGGTTATTAAGAGTTATTTATTCTATTGAGTGGAAAAATCAACCCTTGACTAACTTAATTCCTAATTATAAAGGGTACATTGGCTTTTCTTAGTGTCTAAGTTGATATATAATGCAAATTAAATAAGTTACAAGAATTAAATGCTTACATTTCCTAAAAGGACTCCTCCAACATTTACATGAAGCCTCTCTTTAGTCCACACATATTCCTATAAAAGGAATATCCAAAACACCTCTCAAAGATACAAAAATTCTCATTACATTTGATCTTATGTGCTCTAAAACTCTCAGTCAACTGAGGTAAGAAAACAAAATGTTTAGACATCACTTTGGATTTGGATTTGTGGTTTCTCCTGCAATTGTTGACTAAGATTCTTGGATCCCTTTAGGGCTTCTATTGTTGGGCTAAATTATCTCTGCACTTTGCTTCAAGGGAAGTAACTTTTGAAGGCAATATCATCTAGTTGTAAAGAATATTGATGTAAGGATGGATAACAAGGTTTGACCAACTGAGCAACAATGTTTACACGTATGTTGGTAGTTCTCTAAGGGCATAGTTTGAGAGAATTGGTAGGTCATAGGGATTACCTGAGCCACTTTTGTTTTTTCCATCATTTGATAATAGTGCTTGATGGTTGCATCATTGTGGGTAGTTTGGAACAAGGAAGTAGCGTGATGTATGTTTGTTTTCATATGATCCTTAATGCTTATTCAGTCATGAGAAGTTCAGTATAGTGACATGCAGTGGTATCCAGTTTTGTGAGCTCTTGATGATGAGCAATACAGTGGTTTAGTTATGATGTATAGTGACCTTTGCAAATAGTCACATTGACGTGTAGTTGAGCAGTGACTTTGATGTGCAACATTGTGCAATGATCAGTTTAATTATGTAATGGTCAGTGGCTACAAGGATTTGACAGATATACAACATATTCTTTACAAATTTACTATATTGATTCAGAGCAGAGGGGATCCAGTTCAAAAATTTATGAAATGTGGTCTGCCGACTCTTCAGGGTGGCAGGGTGGTGCAGGGAAGGTGATTGGAGTCACCTTCTGGTTGTGGCCTGAGAACACTTTAGTGTGGAAGGTTGGTGCTAGGGAAGGTCATAGCCTACACATGGTGTTGTGGCATCCTTTCAGTTGGGCCTAATAAAATTCAAGGTGACGAAACATCCTTTTCGACAATAGCTGGAAAACAAAGTGTTAGGGAACTCGTGAGGTTGTAGCCAGACTTACAAGGCATTGGGGCATCCTTTCAATTGAAGCAAGGTATTAGTGTTTAGTATCATCTTACAGGTTGTAGCATTTAAATTAGGGGGTTAATGCCTCCCTCCATTGCGGCTAAAATATTGATGTAATCAATTTTGTTTTAACAGGGTGAAGAGAATTACTAAAGAAGTGTTTGGTGGTTTTTGACTCAGAGGGGGCTTTCCATCTAAAAATATTTGTGTCCATTGTTTTGTCTTTCTGCATTGTTGTATGGTGTAGTCTAATGTGGATTATTTTTTATGATTATCCTAAGAAGAACAATAATAATATCTTAATATTAACTGATGCTCAGAAAAGGATTAAAAAGTGTTAATTTCTAAGAATATTGGTCCCCCCCCCCCCCCCCCAAGTATTTCCAACAATTGGTTTCATAGCATGGTTCCTTTAGTAACAACTTAACCGCTAGAAGGCAAATATCATACCATAGAGATGGAAAAGTCAAAGAAGAAAGTTACTAATAATTCCAAGGATGCAAGAGAAGGTACATGTATAATAACATCTAAAGAAAATCAGTATTGTGCACCACCTTCCGAATTTAATGAAGATAATTACTGGATATGGGAATCGAGAATGGCAGTCCATTTTCATGCTCATAATGTATGGAAATCGATTTTTTTTGGATACACGTCTATCGACGAAGCTAAAACGTACAATTAGAAATCCATGAATTTAATTCTTAATGTTTTTCCAACTTCCGTAAAAGCAAAAATTGTTCAATGTTCAATCGCCAAAATTATTTGGGAAATACTTCATAATCTCTACTCAAAGAAGCATGCAGATCAAGTGATGGATCTTGAAAATCATGTGGATCCTGATGATGATAGTGAAGAAGTTGAACAAATGAGTAAAGACCAAATTTCAAAATGAAGTGGTCAGAGTTAATAAAGAACTTAAAAGTCAAAGGGAAAAGGAAAAATTTCTAGAAGCAAAATTGGAAACAACAAAAGAATATGTTGAAGAAATCAATAAGAAAAATGAAATTAATGCTCAGATCTTTAGGAGAAATCACATAGATAACAAAGGGTTGACGCGTTTCAAACCTAGATCTAGGTTCATCATCAGGACCACGATGAGGAGCAAGATCAATAGATTAAAAATATATAAATCCCAGAAATGCAACGGTAAATTCCATGTTATCTTTGTTATCTATGTGATTTCTCCTGAAGATATGAGCATTATATCATGAATCACAGAAGCATACAATCTGAAAAAAAAAAAAAAAAATTTGAAATTATCAGTAGTCTTATTGTGTAGCTGGAAGAAGACAGAAAATTTGAGTTCAATCAAAAGCAACAAGAATTTGACGTAACCATGACAGATATTAATAGGCTTAACAAACAAGTACAGGAAGCAAAAATGGAAAATAAAGTATTGGAAAACCAATTAAAGGAATATGATCAAAGGTACATTTTTGTAGTTGACCATATGAAAAAGGAATTAGAAACATCTTCAATAGAAATAAGGAGGCTTAGTATTGAAAATGAGGAGCATAAGGAATAGATACAGGTTCTCAATAGAGAAGTAGAGAAGTAGAGAAGACCACTCTTCTCTAGCTACAGGTTATGCATGGGACAGATAAAGAATTGGCAAACAGAACAGGTAAGGCTCAAATTGATGGAGGTACAAGCTCCACATATTTTCACAGTGAGATTAAGAGAAAGACTGAACCAAAGAAGAATGTTGTAACTCCGAAAAATGATACCATAGCAGTCAAGGAAAAAGAACAACAAAAGACTATGGCACCACCTTCAAAGAAGAATGAGTATAGAAAATCATCCAGGTACATTCATCCGTCTAATGGTTATTGTTTTCCGTGTTCTATCTTTGGACATATGGCTAGGGATTGTAAAGATGTTGACATGTGCAATTATCAAGGACCACCACCTCCAAATGAATCATCTAGGTACACACGTTCATTTAATGGTTATTGTTTTTTATGTACTAACAATGGACATATGGTTAGGGATTGCGAAGTATTTGGAAGGTACCATTATCATCCAAAAAGAAAGTTTGCAAGATGGAGAGACAGGCTTCATGATGTATCTGTTAGTAGAGAATTTGTGCTAGATGGTTTAGGCATTAAATGTTTCAAATGCCATAACTATGGCCATATAGCTCATGATTATAGATATCAAATGGAATCGCCCATGGAAAACATTGAATGCTTCAAGTGTCATAACTATGGGTAGATGGCTTGAGATTGCACGAAGAACTGGAGAAGGAAATAGACACTAGAAGAACATCATGCAGATAAGAAGGTCTCAACAGTTATTCTTTCAGGGTTCGTAAAAGCAAAAGGTTATGAGGAATTAGCAGTTGCTTCAAATAATGACACTAGTAAGATGGTCCATTGGGTCACAAAATATTTTGAACAATCTGACTCAATGAATCCTTGAATTTTGAAGATGGGGAGTCCATATAGTAGTATGTGGTATAGGTCTACCATTGACAAATAGACAACATGGACAAGATAACAGCTACAAAACAATTGTGTCAAATGTATAATAGGTTTAGGGGGAGCATAACAGTTAAAGGATTATAGTTCCACAGAGATTTCTAGTGTCAGAAGAAGGCTTCTCATCAGGGGGATCATAGGTAGATAACAAGTCCACAGGAAGTAGGAAAATTGTGAGGGGGAGTCACCCTTTGCCATTGATGTCAACAAGGGAGAGAAAAACATGATAAGGAGATTGAAATCATGAGGAGAAGATGAAGCATGATGTCAGCGGGAGTTGTACTCGCAAAAGGAGTATGTGTGTTTCCATCAAAGACAAAGGAGGATATTGTAGGATGTTGTTGTCATTGATGTCGACCCTTGGAGTTGACTAGGTTTCAATTTGACTAAAAAAACTAGTTATTGATATCAAATGGTTAATGAATGCTTCCTAGTAATTGTCAGATTACATCAAATTGGCAACTCCACTATTGGATGGTTGAAAACCCAAGTCCTGGATTTTGGGTTCCTTGAACAGAGGATGTACCCAAACTTTGTCGAGGGTTTTTGAAATATCAAATCATTGAGTTTAGGTTGGAGATTTAGGTCATTAGATTCTCTTCGAAGATATGCTTTTTTTATATGTGGTACACCTCGTTGTTCCTCCTGCTTTAAAAAATATTCACATTTGAGTTGAAGACCCAACTTTGTGGGCTAAAACCCCAAAGGGTTGTGACATGACACCTTATGATTAATCCTCCTACAGTTATTAATAAATGACAAATCACTCATTGTAATCTCATCATGTATAAGTTGAATAACTTGAAGAACCAAAGACAATAAACCAATCATTGACTTCACAACCAAGTAGGACCATATACACTAAGCCAATCATTTATTTCAAATTGTAGTAGAATTAAAAATATTTCTAGGCATAATCCTTAAAATAAATATTTAAATAATTTTATTAAGATTATTTATTCTATTGAGTGGACAAGTTAACCCTTGACTAACTTAATTCCTAATTATAAAAGGTACATGGGCTTTGCTTAGGGTCCAAATTGATATATAATGCAAATTAAATAAGTTGCAACAATTAAATGCTTTCATTTCCTAAAATGCCTCCTCCAAAGTTTACATGAATCCCCTCTTTAGTCCACACAAATGCCTATAAAAGAAAGACCCAAAACACCTCTTAAGCATATAAAAATTCTCATTACATTTTATCTTATGTGCTCTAAAACTCTTGGTCAACTAAGGCAAGACAGTGAAATGTTTAGACATCACTTTGGGTTCGTATATTTGGTTTCACCTGCAATGTTGACTAAGATTCTCAAATCCCTTTAGGGCTTCTATTGTTGGTATGAATTACCCCTGCACTTTTCTTCAAGGGACATAGGTTTTGAATGAAATATCATCTAGTTGTACAACATATTGATGTAAGGATGGATAACACAGTTTGACCAGTTGAGCAGTAGTGTTTACATGTATGTTGGTAGCTCTTTGAGGGCATACTTTGAGACAATTGGTAGTAGGTCATAGGGATGACCTGAGGCACTTATGTGTGTGCCATCATTTGATAGCAGTGCCAGATGGTTGCAGCATTATGAGTAGTTTGGAACAGGGAAGTAGTATGATGTATGATTGGCTACATATGAGCCTTTATGTTTGTTCATTCATGAGAAGTTCAATATAGTGACATGCAGTGGTAGTGATCCGGGAGGATCCAAAAATACAAGTGGCCTTGAAAATAGCTCAAAAATAAAAGTCTTCAGATGGAAGAAAAACCATGACCAAGTTGTAGTGCTCGTCGCCCTAATTCCAACAGTGCAAATGACACTCATATTCAAGTGTGTATGGTCAAGATATGGTTGGTCAAATTTTTTGTCAAAGTGGACAAGTGGCAGGCTTAAGGATGCTACAAATTGACCAATAGTCGACGCATGGAATCTGGCTCCTGAGAATGAGAAAAATTGTAGGGTGGTTAATTTGTCTATGAACCCCTAAAGTCAGCAAAATTGGACAAAATGGGTTGGTTATATAAAAACCCAAAAAATATAATTATGGGGGGGGCGGCCTGCCACCCTCGCTGCCCCTACTTTGCATATTATATATGGCATATAAAGGCTAGGTCGGCCACATGGTTTGAACACCGCCAACCAAATAGCAACCAAAATCCAAAATCGGTGGGGCTTGAACCTGCCCGGCCCACGTGACTGGCCCCCACCAGGCGGCCCCAAATCTCCACCCAAAAGCAGATTATATTAATAGACAATGATTTAACTAAAGTTATGGCGGTTAAAATAAATTCCAATGGTAACAACAAACCCCTCCAAATTTAATACACGGTTAAAAAAAATTGCCACAGGTGGGGGTTGGGAGGGGTTGGAACCCTCGACCTCCCCACCTCAACCTCTCTACTCTAACCAGCGCACCAAGGTGGAGCGCTTTGTAAAGTCCGCCACCTCTAAACTTGCATTTTCACATTCGATGGGGGAGGAACGAGTGGACGAGGAGTGGAACTGAGAGGAGGAACCACGCTAAGCAGAACTAGGAGTGGCCTAGGGGCCCGAAACCATGAGTTGAAGTATCAGAAAGATTCTCTAAAGATTTCCTAGAGGGCCAAGAGTGACTTTGTCAGAATTTGACAAATTTATTGTCCTTTTTGCACTGCTTTTTACCAAGAATTCAGTGGTGATGTCAGTTTCAGCAGCTGGGCTCTCCATTTTTAGGTCATCTTCCAGATTGGAGGTATAAGGACCATTTATGTAATGTTGCTTGTACTTGATTTATTTGATGCCACTTAATAAAATATGGCCTCACCACTATTGAGCAGGTCCAAAGACGTAGCCCACATTGGGCGAACTCCGTAAGAAAATCGTTGTGTCTTGATCTCATGTTTGCTTATGGTTTTCCTCTTTTTTCATGTGGTTTAAGTTTCATGGTTAATATGCTCTTTTATATGTAATTCTAAATGTATCCTTGAAGTTAAAAGATCTGGATCAAGTTTGGTATCAAAGAAGGTCTACTTGATGCGGGTTGCGTGAGTGAATGTTAACCAGGAACAAGCTCTAAAGAGGTGAAGGAAAACTTAAGTCCTTTGATCGTGAAGCAGGGCATGAACCATGAAGACAAAACATGGAAGGTGAGAAGCTCGAAGGGAAGAAGAATGAAACTATCACAAGGTTTTCTACAACATGGCAGAGAAAGTTGACAAGCTATTTGCTGAGTATGAGAAGACAATCAAGCCTGAGAAGAAAGAGCCAGATGACCATGCATCGGTAGATCATGGAGGTGATGGAGAAGAGCCTCCCCCCCCCCTCCATCTTCTAGTGATAGTTCTTCTTCTTCTTCTTCTTATCATCACTCTAACATACATCATAAAAAAAAATCTAAAAATCAGTCGTTTTAACTAGACGTCAACTTTGATTTACATGTTTTTACCGAAGAATCTAATGCAAAAAAGCTAGATAATTAGATAAGACAGGTTGAAATGTATTACCGCATACAAAAAATCAAGGAGGATGAATTCAAGATCCATATAGCATCCCTTCGATTGACTGGTACCGCTCTCGGCTGGTGGGAAAGAAAGCTAAAACAAGGTTGTAAAAATATTCATAAACTTATTTCATCTTGGTCTGAGTTCATTTTTGCTTTAAGGGGATAGGTTTACCCATTGGGATACAAACAGAAAGCCATGATGGAATGGAAATATTTGAAACAAAGTAAAGGTCAAAATGTTCATAGTTTTACAGAGGAGTTTAGGAAACAATCTCTAGCATTGAATGTTCCACTAGACACTCCTAAGACGTAGATGAAATATATTGGCTCTTTTCATGGTAATTTACGTCATTCATTATTATTGTTTGAACCTAAAAATCTTGATGACGCTAGTGTGAAGGTTGTGCATATTGAAAGGAGGGGGAAGCATGAACAAGATGTTATGCTTCTTAACCTGCAAAGCAATACCGAACAGAGAATATGCGAGAAAATAACCCAGAACACAGACTATGCGAAGAAAATATACCCAGAACACAGAATAGAAATGATTTTATTACTCAGAGAGAAATGTTCACAGGCCTCTTTGAGGGGGCAACCTCCAATAGAGCAGAGCTCGATTACAAAACAAGACACGATACTCCTCGCAGGGAGTCTCTATCCTTTATATATGACTCATACATGCAATACCACGGGTCAATACCGTGGGTTTTATTAATACCATCTATCTAATACTACCGCCCATTTACCCTTTATTTACTACTACTGCCCATTTGTAACTAACTGTGGTCCCTTCATTAATTGCGGGTTAACCACTTACAAATATTAATATGGG
>APFE030622562.1:83131-99394 GCA_000404065.3 Pinus taeda
CCCATTTCCACTACCCTTTTTGACCTTTTTGCACTCATTTACCCATGCTGTTATGTTAAACTTACAAGGTAAATTCCCCCTTTTACTTGTCCTATTGGTATATTTTAACTAATGAAGTAAAATGCACAGAGTCTATCTATTTGCAGTACTAAATCGTGTGTTTGACTACAACATGAGAATAGGAACCCTCAACTCAGCGGATTGCAACAGATCTGGCAAAGCACGATCAGAAGGAGGTCACGCGGCTTAGGGAACAGGCTCCCTGAACTATTCTTGGCTCTTCTTGCTATCTCAGGCATCTGATGTTGATACCGTTTCAAGCGATGTATATCTTTGTATTTGCAGTCGCTATGTTTTCAGGAGATCTATTAATCTCCCTCGCTGTGTATAAATTGCAGGTTGATCTTGTGAATGGGGGTTCACCCATCAGTATTGTAAACTTCTGTTATCAAGTAATAAAAGATCACCCATTTTACTGTTATAATTCTTTTCATGGCTAACACAACCATGATCAGAGAGCTGGGCCCGCTCTTCTGATCAGGTGCTGTGTCTTTGTGTGTGTGTGTGATTTATCAATTTGTGTTGTTGTTATAGTTCTTTACTATTTATAATCATTTCTGCAGTTCTGTAATTTGTTAATCTTGCATTTATGTTTTGAATCTTTAAAATGAACCCTTGGTTCGGAAGGATTACGCGTCAGCCCTTGTATATACCTTGCGCGTTGCCTTGAAAGGATACACACCCGAATTGATAAGATTAATGTCGGAATAAGGTAGATAAATCACCCCTACCTGGAAACCAACAGATGTTATAACACATTAATCTATACATGCACTTTACACTTTTAAGGAAAGGATTGAACTCCAAATCTAATTATTCAAGGTCAACCTTTCTGATTTAAAAATATTAAAAAGGCAGATTAGATTTATGTGAATAACTATTACAGGGATAAAGCCTACTGTCACAATTAGATGATTTCTTTAGTTGCATGAAAGAGTTCCTCGATTGAAGAAGAGTGTGCTTTGACTTTCGAAGTTAATTCTTATTTTGAAGTTAAGTTGGGTTGAAGCATCTTTCTGTTTGTGAAATCTATTTCAAATTTTTGTTCACCTTTGCAAATCATTTTCTTAAGTTAGCACACTCTTTATTCTTTTATGAAAGAAATTTGAAAACTTGGTACAGGAATCTCTGTTCCGGTACATGAATCAATATCATGATACAGGAACAGAGTGCTCTAGTCCTAAGACTTAGAGCCCCAGCATGAGGACAAAAATCTTCAATACAAGTGTAGAATATACTTCCAACATATAAACTTTGTTCCGATACTAGTGCAAGAATATTGCAGGAGTACAAGAATAACAACTCAGTGTAGGGAGAAAGATCTATAAAGAAGTCAAATATATTCAAGGGTCTAATTCTTAGTTGACATACAACTATACTAAAGATGGACATAGATTTCCATTTCAATTAATCAGGATTGCTTACAAAATTTTGAAAGTTCCTTTTATTTATTTCTCTGCAAAATTACTTTCTTTCATATTCCAGCACTAGAATTCCTTTCGTGTAAATTTCCAGATGATATTTTCTTTTCAATTCTATAAGATTGTAATTAAGGAAGTAGGAATAGAGTTAGGAAAAGTTCATATCATTTCTAGCAATTCTTGTGCTTCGCCTTTGAGTTTACAAAACCCCCGGGTTGAAAATTAAGTGTTGAAGGAGTATGCTTAACCGCAATTCCCGCACCCAACATTTTGGCATTGTTGTTGGGGAGGTGATTTGGAATTGGTAAGAACTTTCCATTTTCTGCAATAAGTGTAAGTATGCTATTAAGTTCTTTGCAGTATGTTTCTATTGTTTTAAGGATTTTATGAGTGTTGTTTTTTTATTCTTTGTAGCAATTGACTGATTCTTTTCTTTACAACATTTGAATTTTGTTTTTTTGGGTTTGATTTTTAAAATGAATGCCTAAGAAAGGTAGGGGTCCAAATCCCAATAAGGGTTGACGAAACAATGAAAAAATATGAAAATTCTTCTTATATTGGAACTTCTTTTGCAGGTAGAAATTCCAAGCATACCCATACTCATCACACTGGAACGGTTCACTTGGATTCTGGAAATAGTGATTTAGGTGTGACACAACCCAAGAAGGGAAAGAAGGTGGCTTACGGTGATCAGAAAGTCCAATTCAGCAATAGTAAACCTTCATCTTCTAGAAGTGGTTCGATTGGAGGCACAACAAATGGCTGATCATGAAGACCATGTAGAGGGGACTGGCGAGAATCAGGTAAATTGAATAGCAGTCCACTTTTGGATTTCCAATAGTGAATTCTAAAGTGAATGTGCAAATGAAGAATATTTCACTCTCATCTCTTCCACATTTTCATGGTAAGGTGCACAAAGACCTAGATTCATTCCTTTTTGAGTTTGATATACTATGTAGGAGTTATGATTATTCTTCAGATGCCCATAAATTAAATTTGTTTCCTGCAACTCTCAAGGATTCAGTTTTGTGTTAGTTCATGGGACTAGGATGAAACACTATAAGTTCTTGGGAGAAAATGAAGAGAGTGTTTCTAAATAAAAATCAGGAATATTGTAAAACTAGAGAAATGCAGGACGAGATATTCACCATTGTACAAGGTGATGATGATACTTTGGAGGACTACTTAGAGAGATTTTTGTATGTACTCCAAAGGTCCAAACAAAAATTTGATTTAAGTAGCATTCGAACCTTGTTCGTATGAGGGATAACTGAGGATTCTAGACATAATTTGAATTTGTTAGTACAAGGAGATATTGCTCAGAAAACTTTTGAACAAATTTGTGACTTGTGAGGGAAGTTCTCATGAAATCAATCTAGATCCACTAGAGGAGGTCGAAGTAGAACTAAAAAACTAGGATCTACAGATGCTATTATTATTGGCTTGGAGAATAAAATTGACGGTATGAAAATTGAAATAATGAATAATGTTAGCAAACAAATAGACTCTTTGAAATTTAAGAAAAAACTAGAAAAGGAACAAGAGTCATTGTCTATTTTTTGTCCAAAATGTAGGAAACAAAATCCTTTAAGAGAGTTTCCTTCTGATATAAACAGTGCTAATAAATGTGTCATATGTGCAAAGAACCATGCCACTGAGGAATACCCCTACCTGGATTGAAAGTTGCATTTAAAGGAGAGCGTTATGAACCTGAGCCATTACATGCCATGGGAGGGTGAAGGAACTGGCCGCATGTATGTGTAGGTATGGTTCCTGAACCACATTTTTATGGTTATAATGCACCTCCATATTCCTATCATAATAATAATAATCACTCTCAACATTGGCATAACGGAAACCATTTTCACCATGGGTAGTCCTCTCAACCTTGGCAGCAAGGATGGAGAGGGCCAAACCATTCAAATCATTCCTATCCTACTAAGATGCCATCATATCCTCCTTCATATGCACGACACCATATGTCACAACCACATTTTCCCTCTGTACCTCAACACAGTCATCCAATGCCACCATTGCCTTTGCCACCACCATTTAGACCACCTCAACTACCTGCTCAACTGGTACCGAATCCTAATAATAAGGTAGTGTAACTGATTCACTCCGTTGGACCATCCCTTTCTCCTAACTATCAAACCTTTTCGGTTGGGATAAATGAGCTTCAATTGAGATCGGGAAGGGTAGTTAAACCAAAAAAACAAAAACAACCCATGGTGATCATTGAGGAGAAAAATGAGGACGCAACTCTTGTTCGAAAAAAAATGTCACCATTCATCCCATTCCTGTACCTTCATATTCACCACCTTCTTCAAACCAGCTTCCCTATCCAGAGAGGTTGGTTATGGAGAAGAGTGACCTCGAGTCCACTCTGGCTTCAGAGTTAAGGAATATTTTCATAAAGGTTCCTTTACTTTAGGATATTAATGAAATTTCCATTTGCACAAATATCATTAGGGAGTTATGTCTTAAAAATATAGGGTGGAAGAGAATAGAACCTTAGACCATTAAATTTGTTGGTAGAGTAGTCGAGTTAATGTCAGGATGCGTATTAATGGAGAAATATACAGATCCTAGAAACCCAGTTGTTTATGTCTAGATAGGTGATATCCTTGTCTCTAATGTATTAATAGACCTAGGGGCAGTCATCAATGTTATGACCAGGCAAACCATGGAACAACTTGGGCTGGACCATATTCATCCTACACCCACCATGCTTGAACTTGCAGAAAGATCTAAAATCAAGTCTGATGGAGTATTGGGTGGTGTGGTTGTCTTTATAGATTCATGGGAATAACCTGCATATTTCATTGTGCTTCAGCCAAAGAATCTAGTGGGAGGAAATCCTTTGATTCTGGGACGATCATGGCTTGCCACAACCGATGCTTATATTGGATGTTGCTCTGGTGATATGTACATTTCACATGGAGACTATAGGAAAAAGGTCACCTTATATCCACCTACTAGATCTACTCAAGAACTCAAGAACACTTTATGGTTAGATTATGACAGTAGTGATGAGGAGACACAATCTGTTTCTTTGATTCATTAACCTACCGAGTCTACTTAGGAGGGTGAATTACAAGATTTCTTGAACAATTTAGACATTATGCCTAACTTTGCACACTTCATCAGATATTTAGTCTGGATTTTCAAGAAAATTCGGATTCCCATCTTTCCTCATCTGATACTGTTGCATCATCTTCCTATACTCTTGAGCCCAAGACCACTCTTGTTGAAATTAGTCCAAGAAAATATCTACACATTAGCTTAGACCTTGATTCATCTCAGTAAGAGCAGCTTGTTACCTTGTTGCGAGATGACCTGGATGCATTCGCTTGGATTTACGAAGACATGAAAGGAATTCCTCCTGAGACTTGTACTCATCATATCTATATCTAGGAGGGAGCCCGATCTGTCTGACAACCCCAGAGACGAATGAATCACGTGCTAAGAGATATTGTTAAAGAGGAATTACAAAAACTCTAGATAATAATTTCATCTATCCCATTTATGACAGTCAGTGGGTCTCTCCATTAGTGATATTCCCTAAGAAAGATGGGAGATGGCTTATTTGCATTGATTACCGAGAATTAAACAAATCCACTCTCAAGGATTACTTTCGCCTTCCTTTCATTGATCATGTGCTAGATACCCTTGCCGGTAAAAAGTACTTTTAATTTTTAGATGGCTTTAGTGGTTATAACCAAATCTAGATTGCACCCTCAGATCAAGAAAAAACTACCTTTACATGCCCTTGGGGTACATTTTCTTATAGAGTGCTTCCTTTCGGGTTGTGTAATGCACCCACCACCTTTTAGTGGTTTGCGTTAGCTATTTTTGCTGATCTTGAATGTGTTGAGATTTATATGGATGATTTTTTTGTGTTTGGTAACTCATTTGATGAAGCTCTTAAAAATCTAGAAAAAGAGCTTTTACATTTCCAAGAGGCTCATCTTTCTTTAAGTGGTAAAAAATGTAGGTTAATGTGCAAAGCAGGAGTGGTTCTTGGTCATTTGGTTTTTTACAATGGTATCTAGGTAGACCCCGCTTAATTCGAAGTTATTTTTCGCCTACCTGCACCCAAAACACAAAAGGAAGTGAGAGGCTTCCTGGGACATGTTGGTTATTACTGGAGATTCATTGAGAAATTTTCCAACATTTCTACCCCCTTTTTTTGATTATTAGCTAAGGATAGTGAATTCTCCTGGTCCACAGCTTGCCAATAGTCGTTTGAGACATTGAAGGAAAAATTAGTACAGGAAGTAGTTTTTTGAGAGGACCAAACTGGTCCCTGCCGTTTCACATTTCCTCCGATGCCTCAAACACTGCCATTGGCACAACTTTAGCACAAGAGGAAAATAAACAATCCTATGATATTTATTACATTAGTAAAAATTTGTCACCTGCCGAATTTAAATATACAGTGACTGAGAAAGAATTTTTAGCCATTATTTTCGCTATTAATAAATTCAGACATTACTTTATAGGATATGAAGTTTATGTGCATACTGATCATTCTGCTATAAAATATTTAATAAATAAACCTTTAAGTAGTGGTAGGGTGACTAGGTGGTTGCTTTTACTACATGAATTCAATGTTACAATTATTGATAGACCAAGATAGTCTAATGTTGTAGATGATTATCTTTGTAGATTAAATAATCCTAGTGAAGTAATTCCTGTTGATGATGATTTCCCTGATGCACATATTTTTTTCTATGTCAGCGAAATCCCCATGGTTTTCTAACATAGCTAACTATTTAGTCACCAGAAAAACACCAGCTCACTTATCCGCTCATGAAAAGCGAAATATCATTAAGAAAAGTGCTTTGTATTCTTGGATACATGGAGACCTCTTTTACACTGAACCATATCTTGTTATTCGTAGATGTGTGAGAGAGGAAGAAATGTTTGATAGCTTAAAATTTTCCCATGATGAACCTTATGGTGGCCACTTCGCTAATAAACGAACTGTATATAAAATTTTACGCACTAGCTATTTTTGGCCTTCCTTGTTTAAGGATGCCAAGTAATATGTTAGGCATGTGATAGTTGTCAATGGATGGGTCAACCTGTTCAAGCCAATAAAAGGTCTTTATGTCCTCAAGTTATGATTGAGCCCTTTGAAAAATGGGATATTGATTTCTTAGGACCCATAAACCCCACATATTTAAATAAAAAGCATATATTGGTTTGTACCGATTTTGTTACTAAATGGGTAGAGGCTAAAGCTGTTTCTTTTTCCATTGAGAAAGTTGTTGTTGGTTTTCTATTTAGCGAAATTTTTACTAGATTTGGTGTTCCTAGAGAAATTGTTTTTGACAATGGACCACAGTTTGTTTCTAACTTGGTACAGGAAGTCATGAATCAATATAAGATTCGGCACATGAAATCTACACCGTACCACCTGCAAGAAAATGACCAGGTGGAATCTACAAACAAGGTGATCGAATCCATCCTCACCAAAATAGTAAACATGCACATGAAGGATTGTGCCAGCCGATTTCTTGAAGCCTCATGGGCTTATCAAACCACTTGGAGGAACAACACGGGACATACACCAAATGATCTGAAATTGATCTAAGAATTTTAAAAAGGTATTACAGACTCATGTGCATTGATGTGTCTATGTTATTTTATGCAACGGATCGATAAGATTGCGAAATACACAGACATTGAAGCAGTTAAAGAAAACACAACAGGAAAACATATGAACACAACAAGTTTAATAAGGAGTTTACCCAATACTCCTGGGCTACGTCTCCTGGTCCAGCCTTCAGTGGGAGCCTCTCTATTATGTTTTCAAAGCAGAGTTTTTACAATAGTGAGCTCAATTTGAGTCTCACTCAACAGAAACATTTTAGCAAGACTGTACATGGATTCCCCAAGTCTCTAGAGTACACAGACTCTCCTTACTGAATCTTGACCCCTACTGGTCACAATAGTATGAGTCCAATTTGAGACTCAATACATGACAAGCATATATAGAGGAGCTCCCTTGAACCTATCAAGCCTTCTCTGGAGTACACAGAATCTCTGACTCTCTTTGTCTCTATCTTTGGCTCGATGCTACCTTTGCTTCTGCAGGTCAACTTGGCTTCTTCTATGTGTTCTCTGCTCTTAGCTTTCTTAACTCGCTTGCTTCTCTCTCTATCAGATTGTGGCTTTAAAGCCAATCTGCTTCTTGACTATTCATTTCTTCTTCCCGGCTTTCCGATTCCCCTGCCTCTGTCCGTTTGAATCCCTCTGTCCTGCGTCATCAATCACTGTATAACGCCTCATAGGGAGGTGGCCACCTATTCCGTAACATATGAGTGTTAGTTCTCTAGGAGATACTCGAAATGACCATTTTTACTATTAGCTCCAAGAATGCCCGCGAAACACGACCTGCTGCCAACGCATCATCCATATCAAATTTCAAATTCTATACAACTCTGCTTGTTAACCTCATCAAATCTAGTCATCCATCGGAACACATTTCCGTTGTTGATCTGGGGTCCCCAGATCCTACAGTCATCATTCATATCGGGCGGCTAAGTCGCATGACGTTTACCCGTCCGATGTGAGTGGTTTCTTCTACCCCGTCAAGACGCGTGGCAATCATTGTGTGGCTTCGGGTGGAACTCGACTAAAACCACTTACCACTCGAAGCCCCTCCGATATTCTTTTGGTTTTTGTGGGACCTCGCTTCTGATGGAATCAGAATGATATCCGTTACATTTTATGATTTTTCGAATCTCGGTGCTTCCGGCCTTTCCTTCTTTGAGGGGTTTGCCCTGCGATATGAAATTAACGACTTGTCGCTAATCGCATATCAGAAACTGCCCCCGTTTCTCAAAATGGCCTTTGAGTTTGCTAATTTGCGATAGCACGTTACCATGGGTCAATGTTCTGCGCGCTTGACCAACAATCCTCGTTGCTCCACACTGATCACAAATTGCAATTGTTACGAGGATATATCTGATAAGGAGGTCATGAAAAGTTAGAAAGTGTTCTAGGATCCAATTTGGATCGCGGCCTTCCCACTGAAAAGTATTTTGGACCACCAAAAGTTGGTTTTTAAGCATCAATCATGTGAGGGTATAGATTCCTTGCTTGCCCAATTTCTATCCATTTTGCACTACTTGGTTTTGAACCTTTGAGTCCAATCTTGAGGTACTCAACATCCCCTCTGCATGAAGTTCTCACCTTCCTATCCAGAATTGCATATTCCTACAATTCATTGAGATATTCAGGCAACAGATCATCAATAGAAGGCAATTGACTCTGCTCTTTAGGATCTTCAATCAATGAAGGTTCAAATAGTCTCAAGCTTTCTGCATTAACTACCAAATAGATGTGCATGCTGGAAAATCAAGGCGAAAATCATTCTCACCAATTTTCTCAAGTATCTTGAAAGGTCCATAACTTATTGGTTTCTGCTTCTTACCTTCACCTTGCATTCTGTCTTTGGTGATATACAGCCAGACTTGATCACCAACTTGGAAACTATGCTCAATCTGATGCTTATCATGCCTTGACTTGTACTTGGCTTGGCTCTTTTCAAGTTGTTCATGTGCTGCCTGGTGAATCTCTTGGATTTGTTCAATGAAATTGGTTGCCTTATCCACGTCACTGTGTCCATCAACTACTATGTCTTTACCAAAGACAAAATCCAAGGGAGACCTTGGTGTGAAACCAAAAGAGGTCTCAAAAGGAGATCTCTTTGTAGAAGAATGTTTCGCTCGGTTGTAAGCATGTTGCACATAACATAGATGTTCATCCCAAAGCTTGGGATGCTTGGTGCAATAGCCTCTGAGCAACTAGATCACTGTCTTGTTGACCACTTCTGTTTGGCCATTTGTTTGTGGATGAAAGGTTGTGCTCTTCTTTAGTCTGGTGTCCATTAATTCCCATAGAATCGACCAAAATTTCCCAACAAATCAGGAACCTCGATCAGATACAATGGAAGTGGGTAATCCAAAATGAACCCATACATGCTGAAAGAACAATTTTGTTGTTTGTTTAGCTGTGATCTGTTTGTTATAGTGTATTAAAATACACATTTTGCTGAACCTATCCACAATAACATATAAATAGTCATGACCTTTTCTAGATTTAGGCAGTCCCCCAAAAAAGTCCATGGAAACACTTTCCCAAGGATGAGAAGGAACTGGTAGTGGAGTGTACAAGCCTAGTTTTCTATTGTTGGGCTTGCTTTTAGCACACATGGTACACCCTCTTACATATCTAGAAACGATTTCATTCATTTTTGCCCAATAACAAAATCTTTGTAGCTGTGCAACTATTTTACTTACACCAAAGTGACGAGATATTAGAGAAGTTTGTGCTTCTCGAATTATCTTTACTCTTTCAGTTTGAGGAATGCATAACTTTCCAAAATGATACAAGAGTTGATCCTTAACATGATAATCCAATTCTTCTACTTGTTTGACATGACTTAAAGTTGCATATACATCTTTAAAATCTATATCTTGAGCATACTGTTAAATGTAGCTCTCATGCAATACTGAATTATGCTTAAGTATAGTAGATGCCTTTATGATTGGTCTGGAAAACATATCTGCAACTTTATTGTGTATTCCCTTTTTATATCTGATGACAAGATGAAATTGTTGTAGAAAACCCATCCACCTATAGTGTCTTGATTGCTGCTACTTAGTTTGTGAGTGAAAATATTGAAGTGGTTGATGATCAGTATGTATAACTGTCTCTTTGCCCATTAAATATTGTTTCCACTTTTTCACACTCTAGACTAATGCATACAATTCCTTATCATATGTGGGATAATTAAATACTGCATAATTAAATGTCTGAGAATGATAACATATGGATTTACCGTGTTGCATCAAGACTGCTCCCATGGCATAGTCACTGGCATCTATTTCAATCTCAAATGGTATTTGAAGATCAGGCAGTGCTAGTACTGGTGTTGTACTAATCTTTTCTTTTAAGGTGTCGAAGGCTTTCTGTTGTTTGCCTCCCCACTGAAACACCTTGTTCAATCCTATTAAATCATGTAAGGGAGTTGCAATCAAGGAAAATTTAACAATAAACTTTCTCCAATACTGTGTTGCTCCTAGGAAGCTTCTAACTTCTGTAGCAGATTTGGATTTAGGCCAGTTTACAATGACTGCAACCTTAGAGGGATATATCTTCAATTCACCACCCCCTACAATATGACCCAAATAATTCAAATATGTTTTTCCAAATTCACATTTTGGGAGCTTAACATAGAGATTTTCTATTTTCAAAACATCTAGAGTCTGCTTTACATGCTTTAATGTTCTTCCCATGTTTTACTAAATATAAGAATATCATCTAAATATATAATGACAAAATCACCAATAAAAGGTCTGAGTACATCATTCATTAAACTCTTGAAAGTAGCAGGAGCATTAGTTAAGCCAAAAGGCATAACTAACCACTCATACAATCCTTGCTTTGTTTTGAAAGCAGTCTTCCATGCATCTTTCTCTACAACTCTGACCTGATGGTAGCCACTATGCAAGTCCAACTTGGAAAAGTTCATAGCTTCTTTCAACTGATCTAATAGATCATCTATGCGAGGAAGGGGATAACAATTTTTTATCGTTATCTTATTCAGTGCTCGGTAATCAATGCACATTCTCCATGAGCCATCTTTCTTTCTCACCAAGACAATTGGAGATCCACATGGTGATGTGCTAGGTCTTATGAAACCTTTCTCGAGCACCTCCTGTACCTGCTTCTTGATTATTGCATTCTCTAAAGCGGACAACCAGTACATTCCGATGTTAGACAATGGAGCATCTTGCTGCAAATTAATATCATGTACTATTTCCCTTTTGGCTGGCAGACTTTTTGGTTCTTGAAATAGTATATCATATTCTGAAACAACGTTTTCTAAATTAGCTTGCTGTTTAGCATTACAGATCTCAAATACATTGGTTTTATCAGGTTTCTTTTCCTTTACAACCATCAGTAAAAATTGTTTGCATGAATTTACAATTCTTTTCATCTGCCCTGAGTTTATGAGAGTATAATTGTTCTTGAGTTTGCAGCTCTATATAAAATGGCTTTTCTATCATACAAGTAAGGACTTCCTAAAACAATTCCACATATATCTAAAGGAACTATATCTAACTGAACCTCATCTATAAATGCTGACCCAAAAGAAGACCTAAGTTTACATTGTCTAGTCACTTGTATCTTTGCTTTATCACATAACCGACCCAATGGATATGGCTTCTTGTGAGGTGTAGTTAGTAATCCCAGCTTCTTTACAATTGCTTTAGAAATTAAGTTTACTTGTGAGCCACTATCAAACAAAGTATCAATCTTTTGATGCTTGGAAATAACTCTAATATGAAAAAGCTCATGCCTTTTCCTCTCATTTTCTTCATTATCAGTAGATTGTGCAGAATTACTAGTAGATGCTTCAGAATTTTTACCTTTTATACTTGTGGTTGTGATTGTTGTTTCGTCTCTAGAGTTTGACCCCAAATCTTTTTGAATAGCTGCAACAATATTCTTCTTTTTTCCATCGAACTTCTTGGGCCTTAGCTCCAGATGCAGAATCTAGTAGTGTTCATCATCATGCCCATCGTTCTTGCAGTGAGTGCATGAAGGTTTGGTCTTTTGTACAACATTTGTCTTCCTCTCTTTCCATTTCTACTTTCTCTTTTCCTTATTCTTGCTTGTAGTGGGTTTTGATGATCCCCCAACTTCTGGGTTCACATTCTTGCCTCTAGGCTCTAGATGTGTAGCTTGAACAGATACCTCATCTATACTAGTGGGATTAAACATGAGAATGGTGTGCTTTAAATAGCTATGTAGACCACCTATATACCTCGGCAGAGTTTCAGGTGAGTCTAAATAAATTCCTAGAATCAAAGATCTTTTTCTAAATTCTTGGATGTAGCCGTGTACACTTTTCCCTTTTAATTGTCTAAGAGTTTGCCAACTCATCATGGCTTGCTGCATATAAGTTAGTGGATAGAATTTCTTTTTAATTGCAGAAACAAATTCACTCCAGACAGAAAGAAGTTTACCATGTTTCTTCATGTCAGCTTGTGTCCTGCCTTCCCACCATACCAAGGTAGTGCCTCCAAGGCGTAGGCTGGCCAGATGAATCTTACTTTTGTCTGAATCAATGCTTTGCACCCTGCAATATACATCAATCTGTCTAATCCAATTATCCATCTTCTTTGCATTCAACTCTCCATCATATATTGAAAAGTCAAATTTAACATCTAATTTAATCAAAGATGTTTTCTTGTTATTTTCAGGGCTATTAGGAGGTGTGGGAAGCTTTTCTTCTTTCCCTTTTCCTTTAGAATGGTCATGGAGGAGAGATTCTTCTGCTCCTTTATCTTGTTTGGAGTTTGATGAATCTTCATCTCTACCTTTCTTAAATTCTCTATACATTTCCTCTACCATAGCTCTTATGGTCATGAAACTATCCATGAACTGGGAGGTTGATTCCAAGGGACTTTCTTCTGCCATTTTCCTCTTATGATAGACTCTTCCAATTTCTGGGTTAGCTTCAACCAATTCTCCTTCTCCTAATTTGAGCTTTGTCCTAGTTAGCATTCAACAAGAAAATCCAGCACAAGCTTGTCTAACCTTAGCAACCTAGAGCTATGATACCACTTGATTTGAAATTTGTCTAAGACAATTAATAAGGTATTACAAACTGATGTGCATGGATGTGTCTATGTTATTTTATGCAACGGATCGATAAGATTGCGAAATACACAGACACTGAAGCCGTTAAAGAAAACACAACAAGCAAACATATAAACACAACAAGTTTAACAAGGAGTTCGCCTAATACTTCTGAGCTACGTCTCCTGGTCCAGCCTTCAGTGGGGGCCTCTCTATTATGTTTTCAAAGCAAAGTTTTTACAACAGTGAGTTCAATTTGAGTCTCACTCAATAGATTCAGTTCAACAAGACTGTACTTGGATTCCCCAAGTCTCTGGAGTACACAGAATCTCCTTACTGAATCTTGACCCCTACTGGTCACAATAGTATGAGTCCAATCTAAGACTCAATACATGACAGGCATATATAGAGGAGCTCGCTTGAACCTCTCAAGCTGTCTCTGGAGTACACAAACTCTCTGAAACTCTCTCTCTACCTCTAGCTCGATGCTGCCTTTGCTTCTGCAGGTCAGCTCAGCTTCTTCTCTATGTTCTCTGCTCTTAAATTTCTTAACTCTCTTGCTTCTCTCTCTGTCAGATTGTGGCTTTAAAGCCAATCTGCTTCTTAACTATTCGTTTCCGCTTCTCAGCTTTCTGGTTTCCCTGCCTCTGTCCATTTGAATCCATCTATCCTACGTCATCAATCATTGTATAATGCCTCACAAGGAGGTGGCCACCTATCCCGTAATGAATGAGTGTCAGTTCTCTTGGACATACTCAAAACGACAGTTTTTACCGTTAGCTCCAAGAATGCCTGGGAAACATGACCTGCTTCCAATGCATTGTCCATATCAGACTTCAAATCCTATACAGCTCTACCTGTTAACCTCGTCAAATCTGTTCATCCATTGGAATGCATCTCCACCGTTGATCTGGGGGCCCCAGATCCTACCGTCATCCTTCATATCGGGCGGCTAAGTCGCATGACATTTACGCGTCTGATGTGAGCGGTTTTCTCTCCCCCCACTGGGACGTGTGATGATCACTATGTGGCATTGGGTGGAGCTCGGCCGAAACCACTTACGACTCGAAGCCCCTCCGATATTCTGCCAGTTTTTGTGGGACCCCACTTTTGAGGGAATCAGAGCGATATCTGTTACATTTTATGATTTTTCGAGTCCGGGTGCTTACAGCCTTTCCTTCTTTGATGGGTTTTCCCTGCGATATGTGATTATATCAAAAACTGCCCCCGTTTCTCAAAATGGCCTTTGAGTTTGCTTATTTGTGATAGCGCGCGTTACCATGGGCTAACGGTCTGCTCACTTGACTGACGGTCCTCGTTGCTCCATGCTGATCACAAATTGCAACTGTTACAAGGATATATCTAATAATCTTGATCTTTATAAGACTTTGAAACTTTGTCATGATCTTCAAGGAGTTCATGAAAACTTAGAGAGTGTTCTAGGATCCAATTTGGATAACTATATGAGATGGTGTACGGAAAACAAGTCCTTTTTCCAACTGAATTTTAGATAAATACTCTTAGAATTGTAGTTCAATTGGGTCTATATCTCTCGAAAGCACAACAACAATGTCTATTCTAGTTAAATGAGTTGGATGAATTTCGAAGGGACGTTGTTCAACAGAGTATTTTAGTGCAACAACTATTAGATTCGGTCTAGTTATCCCTCCATCAGAGATTAAATCTCTTTTTTGCATTTCATGTTTTAGGTGTCCCGCTAGTTTTGATCAGTTGCATTTCGTTAGGCATGCCATAACTCTGATGGCGTGGTCTGTGTCATTCATTCCCCTCGTGCATATCACTGCTGGTTCAGGTTAAGTCATAGAGCTTCACAAGTCATTTTTAGTCATATTTTAAATATTTAGGTCTAGGTCTAGGGTTTGAGTTAATTTAGCCTTGAAAAGTCTTAGAAGACTAGCAGGCTAGAGGGATGTCTTTGATAGATCATCACTTCAATAATTCTCACCATTTTACAGTTGAATAAGGACTTCTCTTCAAAACTCTGTTTTGAAGACAAGTCGCCAACTCATTTTTGTAAAAAATTGTCAAAATTTTCAGTTCTTCAATTTTTCAAGTGCAACCCTGGTCTCCTTTGCTGAAGCATATCAGAGCTATCCCTGCAAAAAATTATCATAGAAAATCATCATTTCAACTTATTTTATGAAGGAAACCAAAAAGGTCAGAGCCTATTAATTTTGAAAAAGTGTCAACAACCAAACATAAGAAAAATGGGTTTTCATTGAGCAAAAATTAAAATGGATACTATATCAAGTAATTTCTCCTCATTTGCAACCCATTCCACATTTTGAGAGCTAAGAGCATCGTTCAAAGGCGATTTTGCAAGTTCGTGGCAAGTTTGTGAGAATTTTGTGTCAGCTCTAGGGTGCGCGGCGCATCAGGATAGGCACGCGGCGCACCAGAGGCATGCGGCGCATCAAGCGACCTTTTGCAATTAACACGCGCGCGGCACATGCAGAGTGCGCGGCGCGTTGGGTAATGCGCGTGGGGCATAGAGTTTATGCTTGCAATTTGCCAAGAAATCACTCAAATCACCTCTCCTCACGCATAAATTCACAGGTAGGCCTGCACTCATGACTTGATTTTGGTTTTTTGATGGTTTATATGAAGAAGTTAGCATATATTTGTCATGAAAACCAAGTGTACAAAACCCTCCATGTTCATCAATTTGCTATAAGGATTCAAGTGCAAAGTTTGTTGTAGGGTTCTTTTTCCCTTATTTTCCATTTCCTATATTTTCCCAATTATTCCTCATCAAACCCTACATCTTCCTCTCTCAAAATCCTAAACTCTCCCTTCTACTACAACAATATCATCCCTACTTTATTTCAAAACCCTAAAAAAAATCCATGCCCTTTCCCTTCTCTTTATCATTTTCCCATTTTCCTAATGTTTTCATTTTTTCCCATTTCCCTAATGCTTCCCTTTTCCTAACAATTCCCTCGTCATTTGTGTCCCCTTGGTCACATCATTTGAGAAAAGGTCTAAAGGTCTACAGTCATTTTGTACACAATTGTATATCAGCATATATACATATCTATATATATATATATATATATATTCCAGCCACCTTGTTATTAAGGAACATGTCAGAGAC
>APFE030622562.1:122001-144862 GCA_000404065.3 Pinus taeda
CTTGAAAGTTTCTTGCTCTCCTTAACCTCTCACCAGTTAGATCTATCCATTCATTCTCTTTAAAGGCATCAAAACAATTGCCTATCTTGCCCCAAGTAGACCTCTGCAAAAACTGTGCCTCATCCCCGCACCCAAAATTGCCTTTCCCTTGAATTCAACAAAATTTCAAAAAATCAATTTTAAACTCCTTGTACTTCATACCTAGCCTAAAATTAGTTATCAATTCAATCATCTCGACCTCATTGATTACCTTTTGCCGAGATTGACTCGGAGAGAGCCCTCTCCTGTCCTCGTAGGGCTAGCTACGAGGCTGAGCGTGGTTTGATGTAGCCTTGAGTTTTACCTTATTTCAGCCTAAGGTAGATTTGAGAGCTAACACCCCCAAGGTAATGTTTTCTTCAATCCCTAGGTTATCAGAAATGTTGATTTTGATAGTAGGAGAGATGTTGCCATATTCCCTTCTTTTAAAGCGTATGGTATAGGGATGGGATTTATAAACCAATCGACTTCACCATGAATGAATTCTTTAGATTCCACAACATATTGGTCATGAGACTAATGTGGCAGGAAGTACGCATAATGCTACATATCATCCCAAGGGTAATTAGTGGTAGACAAAGATTCCATGATGTCCTCATTGGAATGGAAGATGGGAGGATGGGAGGAAGATTGACTACATAATGCGGTGGCAGTACCTGGTGCATCATCTTGAGAAAGAAGGTTCACATACGCATCATCTAAGGTGGAAAAAAATGAGCTAGTAGATTGACAATCTACCAATGTTGAGACTCGGGTTTCCGATGAGGGGGTTTCGACAGAAGAGTGCACGAGAACCTTAGAGAGCTTTTCCTGCAAAGATCTCAAGGATGACGACAGGTAAAGGATATGGACTGAGTCCATCATCTTGACATTGAGGAGAGGGATCACGATGGTGGGACCAGAGTTCCCTTGTTCTGGTGTAATACAGGTACCATAATCCATAAGTAGAGGAGTAAATGATCCACTACGAGTGGCCTCGAATTCATGAAATTTGTCGCGATGAGGGAAACAATGGGAATAGTGACCATAATGATCGTCAAAGCACAAGGGTGGTTCGTGTGCAATAATTTAAGTCTCTTGGCTGAATCAGGTAAGGTAACTTGGACCTGAGGTTTGTTAGACTTAGGAAATGTATCGTTGACTAATGGTTTGAGATGAGGAAGCTCGAGACAGTTATTGGTGGCATCCCAATAACATTACACAAAGCACACGAAGGTGTCAACTTTGGAGCCTTGGGAGCTGGAGGTGATTCCGGATCCTTGTCCTTAGGTTCCTTCTTCTTAGCTTCTCCCCCCTGTCTGGATGCTTTCGCAATAGGATTGGGTTCCTGTTGAGGTTGCAGTGGAAATAGAGCAGTGAGAGGGGTTGTAGGGACCGGTTGAACTGAGGTCAAAGCATGATATGGTCTGAGCTGAGCAGGAGGAGTACTCGTTGGGGGATCAATGTACCAGGCTGGGATCCCCAAATTCATATTAAGGAGACTCAACGAAGCCATGACAGGGACAAAAAAGATGTCAAGAGGAGGAAACAAGAAAGGTATCTTTCCTATAGGATAATGTTCCAGCATAATGGTTCCTAGATGGTTAATGCCTAGGGGAAGAGTTCCTCGTGGGAACAAAGGAGAGGCACCGACAAAAGGATGAGGTCTTAGAGGGGTAGATCTTGATGGCTCAGCGGAAGTTACAACAACAGGATGCTCTGGAGCTGACTGTTGACCAAACGTACCAGACTGCTTTTGAGGTTCCTGTGACACTTGTAACATGCAAACACTCGATGATCTGGGCTTAGAGATGGGAGGGGGAGGAACAGGGTAAGAACCCAATAATGTGGAATCCTTGTAGACTCCGGGTGAAACACCAGTGAGAGGGGTGGCAGAATGATTTTCATACATCGATGAGATAATGGACTCAAGGGATGTCAAGGATGATGGCTTGTAGTACGTCAATTGATCGATAGTGATGATCTTCCCTTCATGGGGGAATCAAATCTTGCAGAAAACCACAGATGCGACGACTAACATGGCATAAGTGTAACTACGACCTAATAGAATGTTTTAATCTAGAGGAGCATCGATAACCTCAATGTCTATAGAAACATTGTTGCCTGCAAGAGTCACTGGACAATTGTGATACATGTTGAGAGACTGGGAGGGTTGACCATCCCAAGCACACAAAGTGATAGTGGATGGGGATAGTTCAGGTGACCTGAGTTGCTTCCAAACAACATTGGACATCACGCATGTGGATGCACCTTTGTCAATAATGTATCGGCAGATTATGGCATTACAGACTCAGACTGGTATCTAGAAAGCAAAGGATGATATTACTGGAGGATGTTTTGATACATCAACAGGAAATACAATCAAATGATCATCTGAAGGATCTATTGCACCCAAAGAAGTTAGTAGATATTTATTCTAAGATGGGCATGACTGGAGGACCTCCAGCATCGACATGGCGACAAGTGATTGCGCCAAGTCATCTACTATACTGTATGTGTGGGAAGCTTGGTTAGAAGTCACATTATGGTGCAATACCCCTTTGGGGATCTTCGAAATTGACTCAACCTTGGGATGAGGGATCTCTAAAGGACCATTTGATGTCATAAGAGGCTCAGTAGACTCTTTGGTTTTGGGCTCAGTTGCGGACGAAGTCGATGGCTTGTCGTATTAACATGACCGAGTTTGCAAGTTGACATCGGAGGTACTAACCCTGTCAGAATTCATCATGAGAATCTAGTAGTCATCGGGACCAGAAGGTTGGGGAGGGTGGACTGCTTGACCTTGCTGAGGTTTAGCAGCAACAAATCCTTACTAAGGGAAAGGATTCGTAAGCATGACTAGTTGAGATGGCGTAGGATTTTGAGGTAGTTACTGCATGGGCGATTGACCTCTAGAAGTTATTTGGGCTTCCCACATTTGGTGCATTTGAGGTAAGAGGGGACACTCATGAATATAATGGCCATGTACACCAAAATAGGCACAAGCCTTATTCGTATGAACAACCACTTTCTTCTTGGGTTGGTTGCCCTATTATTGATTGTTGGTGTTAGGCTAGTTCCCCTGGGGTTGATTAGGTTGATTACCCTAGTTACCCTGGTTACTGTTGTTATCCTTCCCATTATTCTTTTTCTTCGAATTTTGGGGATTGGTCACACTTTGTTGTGCATACACTTGACCCTGAGGTGGCAGTGGCTGCTAGGGATGAAGATGCATGGGAGGTTGCGACGGTAATTCCTGAGGGGCTGGAGTGCTCGATGGTGCATAGGTGTAAGATGGTGAAAGGGCAACGATCTGGTAGACAGGCTGAGAACTAGTTGGCCTTGGCATATGTTGATGTGGTTGGGTGAATGCATAAAATGTGCTTTGTCCTGAATACAAGTTGGTGGCAGGAGGGGGATAAGTGTTGAAGGAACAAGTTCCCCCTTGCGGATAGCAATAACTCTTCTGGGTATACGGAGAAGGTTGTGAAATAGCTCCAACGATACCGTCAATGGCGTATGATGCCCCCGATGCATTGGCACCACTAGGATGAGGGAGGTCTGGTATAACGGTATAGACATAATTAGATTGAGCATAAATCAAGTCATATCTCAGAGCGGTCTGGACAACATCTTCCTCTATTTGAGGAAAGTGAGATGCAACATCTTTGGCAATGCCGGCTAAAAGAGTCCTAAGAAACCAATTGAGGTAGACATGGTATTCAAAGGAAGGAGCACGACACATGCTCCTCTTTCTATGCCATTCATGGACATGGTCAGGAAGATGAGTCGTAGAGGACTGATGAAATGTGGTCAAGAGCTCCGTACCGATGTCGTATCGGAGAGGTAACTAAAAATATGAAAGGAATTCTTTAGTAAGTGTCGCAAAAGTGGAATGAGAAGTAGAGGGCTTGTCAATGTACCACTTCGCAGCATCTCCAATGATCGTGCATTGGAAAAACTGAAGATGAATTGAGTCATCGCTGATGGAATTAGACGAACACCACATATGGAAGGAGAAGACGTAATTAGTGGGGTCGTCTCCAAAATTACCCTCAAAATTGGGAATATCAGAGGGAAGCTTAGTCGATATAGCTTGCAAACTAGCATCGTGGGGTATGGGGTCATTTATCAACTGGTTGAAATATGGAAAGCTTAAACCCGCCATAAAATGGAGCATAGGAGTTGTCGTAACGGTTCCTATAATGGTTTTTCTAGATGTGATTATCAAGATAGAACCAGAGCCAACACCAGGTTGGTTTCCTACACCTACTATGGGTCCTAACATGATCATGATATGTGGTGAAGGATGCTCGGAATCGGATGAATCAGATGAACCAGAAGAAGAGTCGGTATGGGGACTCGAGGGAGGACTAACTCGAACCCTATGGGGAGGAGTAATACACCCAAGCAAAAACTGGGGATGAAGGCCTAAGAGTCCTCGTGACAAACGCCTTAGTGGCGCAATGGTTGCAAGACACAAGTGACATGGAAATGGTGAAGGGAGATAAAAAAAATGTCTTTGTCTTTATTGCGGAGATAAATTAAATAATTTAAGTCTTAGCTTGGCATTGTAAACTAAGCGCCCTTTGCTTAAGGTGTGCTTGTGTGTGCAAATATTTTTATTTATTGATTAAGCCCATATCTTGTTTGAAAAAATAAAAAGAAAAATATTGTTGAAATATTGTAAATAAAATGAAATTAAAAACAAAAAATGAACAACAAATCAACTATCTAAACCCCACCCAAACTGGGTTTGCAAACATTGTGCTGGTTGGTGGTGAAATCAACTGAAAACACACTAAAATGGCTAAGAGATCTAAGATCCAGTGTGACTGTGATCATATGACATTATACTACTGGAAATTAGTGCAACAACAGTAAAAACCTAGTGAGGAAAATCGCTGCAAAAGATAGGGTGATGGGTGTGGCACCTAGGGAAAACAGTGGCACCCTAATGCAAATGACCAAAAAAGATTCAAGAGGGAAATTTGGGTGGAAAAAACCTATCTTTTAAGATCTAAAAAAGAAAGGAACGGATCTGAAATGCATGGCTGAAAGCTATGCAAAAACGTCTTTCTTACTTAACGGAACTCCTCCTAAAAAGGTGGAAGCGTACTAGAAGCCCTATGGGGCTAAATTCCACTTCAACGAGAAAAAAATAGTAGATCAAGGCCTAAGTGGGCTAAGACAATGGTCAACAAACCCAGTAGAGTGCTCTCAGAAAAACCCAGAAAATGTTCAGAAAAAATTCTCAGAAACCCTAAAATCGAAAGTACTAACCTGATTCAGGGGAGATCACATGTTTTGGGCCCGAAAGTGCATTATGGACCTTCAGATCATAGTTTTGGGGCTGAAAAGTGTGATTTATTCTCCTCATTTCTTGGGCAACAAGTCACGGAAAATATTGTCATCTCTATTGCGGCTGGTTCTTGTGACCTGCAGAAATAACTAGAAAATTTTCAGAAGTTAGAAATTTGACTGATCTAGGGTTGGAATTCTAGTAAGAAACATTAAGAGACTGAGAAAAGAAAAACCCTAAGCTGAAAACTGAAGGTCACCCAGGTTTCTAAATCAGAATTAAAAACGCAGTGTAGTCACCATCTATTATACGAAAAATGCGTAACTAAATCCCCAGTGGAGTCGCCATCTGTTGTGTGGAGTTCTTCTTGAAGGTGTACGAAAAGAGACCACTTTAGACTATGGATGACAAACAACCTCGACAATAAAAATGGTACTTAAAATAGTGTGGATCTATAGCAAATGATAGAAACAAAACCTTCCAAAGTCCTTATCTATGCAATAGAAATAGTTAAACAACAAAATGGAATAAGAAAATAAGTGCAAATAACTCCAATAATCCAATCGAAACCAAATATATAAAGAATATATTTTATTAGATGGCACATGTGAAGGGAGCAAACAATGTTACCAGTCCCCCTCTATGGGATGGGTTCTTGGCTATCCTCAATGCCTTCAGCTTTGTAGAGTCTCTCTCATGTACAACGTGTAAACCCAACAAATAAAATGTTTGAATTTAATGGGAACTCAAATGAAAAAGGAAAATGGTGAGCGATAGTGATAATAATTAGAGCTGCAACAATGAAAATGATCAAAAGTAAATAATGTATGTAAAACCCTCCAATTTATAACAAAATATTGGGTTATTCTCGAACAATGGAAAATAATAAAATATTATTAACCAAATTCTAGAATTAACTGTTTGGAATATTTTATTATGTTTGGTTGGAGGGAAAAAGTATTTAAATTGGTTAAATACTTTTATTGAGAAATAATAAATAAATAAATGATTTATTTATCATTTCAAGGAATGCGGTTATGTAATAATAAACCAATAATGATTTTTTTAAGCATTCCTGGAGGATTTAAGATAAATAATGATTTATCTAATTATTTCTCTTGATTGGGTCAAATACGACAAGGAATATTGGTTAAACAATGGTTTAATTAATTATTCGTAGAAGATAATTAAATAAATAATGATTTATTTAATTATTCTTCATGGGTTAAACCAGAAATAACTTAACAAATGTGGTTTGTTAAGTAATTTCTTATAGTGAAATCAATTTTACTATGGTAAAATTGGCCCTAAATGGTGTACTTCGATCCATGTAGTAGGTTATGGCTAGATGATCAAATTTTTAGTGATAACAATAACCATTATACTTGTCATTTATGAATATGTGTTAAATTGACTACTTTATTTTGGCAAGTAACATCTCATTTTATATTTTGCAAGTAGAATTCTTATTAGTTTCGTTTGCAAAATAGTTTTTCCTTCTATGCTTTGGATTAACAAGTGATCATATATATTTGAAAGAAACTTTATATCTTGTATTGATTATTTTATTGTGCTAACATTCTTTTGTTTCACTTTCAGTATTACCTGTGCTTCCATTTGAAAGCAATTCATTTAGTTTGAGCAAGTATCTTTCATTTTTGAGCAATATTTTGAAGGCATTGGTTTTACATATCTTTATTGTTATCTCATGTGTGGTTATTAAAATTGTTTTTGGTTCACATTTCTCATATTATATTTTCTTGCAATCTAAAAAGTAATCTATTTCACTCTAACATTTCCTAGAAACCTCACATGTGTTAACTCAGTTTTGTATTTAGGAATAACCCACCTTAGCTAACCTAGGAGATAGCTTAAATAGAGAGAGTTGAGAATAGGTGACAAACCCTTCTCTTTAGTATTCCACCAACCACACCTTGTGGGGTTAAGGGATTTTCTCGGTAATTGGTAGGTGTGTGTGAGGAGTGGCAACATTCTTTTGGCGCAGTTGTCGAGGAAAAATCCTCTTGTACCTGGAATATGACTAGCTTATTGTTTTTTCATGTTGGATTTTAGAGTTAGATTCTTGTTCAAGTGGTGACTCTACTTTTTCATTTTCTACTAGGATTTCTATTTTAAGCCTTCTTATCATAGACTTCTTGCTAATCATGGACAAGATCCTCTCTCTATTATCCATTTCCTCTTTCAGGGTCAAGTGAGCATGACATCATGAATGCTTTGTTCACCCCTTGTGATTTTACTAACATTCCAGGCTATCTGAATTTTATTCCAAATGAAGCCATTGAGGCTATTAACGAGTTGCCTAGTTTTCTAGGTAACAATGTTATTAATACTGAAACTCACCGTAGGAATTTCCACCTTTGTGTGAGAAAAATGTTTCCATCATATTAACCATGAGGACATTAAAATGAGACTTTTTATTTTTTCATTAGATAGTGATGCTATGGATTGGTTCTCAAAGTCACCTGCTAACAGTTTCGATTCTCTAGAATTGATCATTGATGCCTTTGAAGAAAAATATGGACACAAAATAAAGAACAAAGCAAAAACGCAAGCAAGTGAAAATGATAGGGATTTCATCAAGTAGTTGACTCAAATGATTAAGGATATGCAACTCAACCAAGCTCAGCTCATTAATACCATGGAGGTAAATCATGCACAAGCAATAAAGGCCATGGAATTCAATCATTCTAATTAGATGGCCTCTATCCATGGAAGAAAAACAAGTACAATTAATCAATACCATGGAAACAAATCATGCCAAGGAAATAAATGTTATGAAGGTTAATCAGATCATTTTTCATAGTAGGTTGGAGGAAATGGAAAGATTACAGGTACAAAAATTCCAACTTAGGTCAGGTGACGAATGGGAAAATAAAAAAGAAACAAATTATAAGCCACCCAATCCACTAAATAAATCTTCATATCATTATGTGGAGGTCATTTACTCCATTTAAAAATGGTTGATTGATGGAGGCCTATATGGAAAGGAAACTGACGAGAATCAGGTTTATTTATGAGATTGATCCATCACCCATGTCAGAGCAGATGCAGAATGGAGAAAGGCACGTCGCAAAAGTATTTGATACTTCAAATTTTCCATCTAAGCATCTTCAAGATCGAACAGAAAGCTCTACTTTGATCGCATCAACGTCAACATCAAAATATATTAAAAAGAAAATGGAAAGAAATTGGTAAATATGATGACCATGTACAACTCAATGTTTGGATGGGTCAAAGTCCTAAGATATTCATAATTGGACAAGGCACATCAGAAAAGAAGCCAATGGATCTTCTCAAAAGTAAGGAGGTTCTCAGCATGAACTTCATTAAGGACATCTGATGCCATGGGGCATATTTTGTATTGCATTTCTAACTACACTCTTTCTTCTTATTGTTGTTAAAGTAGTTTCATTTTTTAATAAATTGTCATTTATTCTCTTAGAGTAAATTTCCATTCATGTACTTCTTGAATTTTATACTTGAGTTTATATGATGATATTTTGAATGGATGTTGTTGATATATGTCTTTTGTTGGTGGATGTTGATTCTAGGTTCTTGCATACTATCACTTCCTATCTAGCATGCATCCCATGTGGAGCCAAATCTTGACCATTGGAGTGGCACATGTAGATTTTTTAAGGACTCCATGCCTAAGGATGTATCAAAGGCTTATTTTACCATCAGCGGTCATCTTACTACCAAAGTTTTTAAACTCTACTTCTTCTTCTTATCATTTTATGTTGTACTCAAATCCCACAATCCCTGTGAGGACAATGTAAAAGTGAAACTAGTATGAGGAATCGAGTCATGTAACAGGCCTGGGTAGCTTGGGACCTTATCATCAAGTGAGTATTACTCTGTGTTGGATGCAACTTTTGGGCATATTTTAGATACCTCTTTCCCCCATTTTTTACCATTTTACCTTTGAACCCATGAGCTTTACGTCTTAATTATCTTGGTTATAAGAAGAAACTTTTGTTGTGACATATTATTTTGCCATTTTTGTTAAATATGACTGAAGTGATATATTTTTTATGGCTAACCAGGGTAAGTGTGGAAGAAGTTCACTAGCTCTTTTTCTTTCAGGCATTGCCCATGAATTCAAGCCCAAAGGATAGACCACTGTGTTGTTAATTCACAAATATGTTTTGATGATTTGTTGTTACAGATGATTGTTGTTACAGCTCAAGTTTTTGTTAAACCGTGAGATGTTTTCACACCACAACTGCCAAATATCATGGGTACTATTCCACGAGACAGTTGTCGAGAAGCATGAATTACTTGTGGGTGGTTAAAGAACCTAGGCAGTTACGATTTTAGAAATTGATGTAACTTGAATAGGCCTTGTATTTAGAAACGAGTTGAACAGTTTCTATTTTCTTTTAATATTGATCAGCATGAGAATCATAATATTCTCATCGCTGATTTGTTCCCTATTTTGGGCATGTAAACTTTATAAAAGGATTTGGTTCCATGAAGGGAACAAGCAACACGAGATAGTACCGTCATTTTGATTATGTAATTCACAGCTATTTTAATAGAAGAACATCATTGGTGATGCTTTTACATATTTTGTCTTGAATTCCTAACTAGCTCTTAATTCATCGATGTGCCCTACTAGGGAGAAAGGGACCTCCTTTTTAGCAGGGATTGCAGTAGTTGTTGTACTAGTAGATTAATTATTTATTTCTCGTAAGTGTGAAGTTATTGCTGTCACTGTATAATTCATAGAGTGGATTACTTTTGTTTTTCAGATCTATGATATGTTGTTACACAAGATTGATTAAGATATAATAATTGATCAGTTATTTCATTCATTGATATTGTGTGTGGCACGCCCGTTTCTTGGTAGAACATGAAGTGTGATTTCATTCTTGTAGAATGCTTTCTGATTTCTGCATGAGTGTTTAAGTTCTGCAATGGGTTCAGTGACATTTCTTCCATTCTTTATTTTTATACTTGGTTGTTATGTATTGACACAGATAGTGAAAACACCTTTAAAATAAACAAACCTACCCTAGTTGACAATTAAATGGTTGTGGTTTAGTCAACTAAACAGTGATTAAACCACCACAACATTTTGGCACCGTTGTCAGGGAAGGAAATTGACAGTACAGTCAGCCAAGTGTGTTTCGTTAATATCGTTTTTCTAGTGCACAAGTGTTGGGTAGTAAGATGAGAGGTAAGAACCTGCGCATCTCTCTAACATACCTGGGCAGGCTCAACATTGTGATCATTAGGACACTTAGGGTGTGTGAATTTTTTTGATTTTCTTTAGATGTGTTTTCAGCTTTACGAGCGCTAGGTAGTAAGACGAGAGGTAAGAACATTCACATCGCTCTAATATATCTGAGTGGGCTCACCATTTTAGAAGTTGAGACACTTATGGTGTGAAATAAATACACATCGTGTCCATGTGTAAGGTGTGGGAGTAGCAGAGATACCAAAAACACAACCACTGTAATAAATCACAGGAAAAATGGGTCATAAAGGAACAATAAGAACATAGATTTGGAGAGAAAAACATATATTCAAGAGCTAATCTCAAAACTAGAGAAAGAACAATCAAACTCACAAAGGGATACATGAAAAATAGGGCCACAAAAAGTTGTTACCCCTATAGTAAGGCCAAACAAATTTGATTCCTCTATCAACGAACCTCATCATCCTCAAACTAGTGTACCTAGTCCTAAAACCGTAGACTCAATTCAAGAACAATAGAGGAAAACTAGTGGTTAGGAACTTAGGTTTGGGGGCTAAGGAGAAACTAGTGGGGAACTCCAAGGGCCTGAATCAGAATAACATTCATTTACTTACAAATATCTAGATTCGGGCAGTGTGGTGAAACAACTAGCCCTGAAGCAGCTTGAGCTTTTATCTCACGAATATTCATCGACAGGATAGTTACCTAGATGGTCTGAAGAAGGAGACTCATCGCAGTAAGAGTCAGGAGGATAAAAAATGGGGGATAACAATAACAATAATAAAAAAAAAAAATGCCACCATTACCACCTTTGAGTTCCCAATAGATGATATAAGGGGCAAATATCCAATGACAAATATTCCTTTGTCACCTCTTCCATCTTTTCAAGGAATGACTATAGAATACCCTGACACCTTCTTGCTTAAATTTGATGTCTTGTGCAGGAGATATCATTATACTTCGAGTGCTCAAAAGTTTTATTTGTTCCCTGCTACTCTAAAAGGAGTAGCACTGAGATGGTTTATGGGACTAGGCTCTGTTACTATTCAAACATGGGGAGACATGAAAGATACATTCCTATCCAAGTATCAGGACTATTGTCAGAGCAGGGAGCTGAGGGAAGAAATATTTAGGATGACACAGAAGGAGGAGTAAATATTGGAGGATTATGTGGAACGATTCCATTATAACTTGCAGAGATCTCAACATAGTGATTTAGATCTGGAAATCTTGAAAACCATATTCATAAGGGGAATGAGAGATGACTGGCTTGATACCCTGAATCTACTAGGAAAGGGAGACATATCTTAGGAATCACTCTACGGGATAATAAATCTCTTCCTAAGATGCTCGAGAGGGTCATTGAGAGGAAGAAGCATGGTACGAGATGCCTCTGTTAGAATACATAAATTTGCAAATGGAGGTGTGACCAGAGCTGAGATTAGAAATATGTTCGACAACCTTGAAACTAATGTCCTCAGTTCCTTACCCACTCAAATAATGATGAAAAAAGTGAAGAAAGAACTGGATGAAGTTGATACAACTTTAGTTGTGTTCTACCCGAAATGCAGGAAGAAACATTCCATGAAGGAATGCATAGTAAACAACATTAACTTGTGCAACATTTTTGATCTAGAGAATTCTATAGGCCACTACCTAGAGCTTCCCAGACTGAAAGTGATACTCAAAGAATCAAACGAGGAAGTTCAATCTTCTTATTTCATTGGATCTAGGAAACCATGACAACCATGACCCTCAGGTATGTCTCAAGACTTCTCTTCTTTTAATCCATGGAATAATATATATAATGCTCAACAATTCTCGTGGTAGTATTAGACTCCTTCCCCAGCACATTTTCCTTCACCTTGGAACCAGTGGTCTCCCTCTCCTCCTCTCCAATACCCTCCATCTCAGCCATATCCTTGGAATTAGAATTGGAGATGAAATTCCATAGGTCCAGCCCCTCCTGCAATACCAATGCAACAACAATAAGAAAGCCCAGAACATTGAGGCCCCGACTACCTTTTGGGCTTATTATATCACTCATGTTGGATGTAACGAAATTCATAGCGGTCAAGGAAAGTGATTAACCCAAAACACTCTCATCTTATCATTGAAGAAGAGTGTGACTCACCCAAAGAAGATACCACTGATCTTGAAGATGTTGTCACACCTGTAATAGTTAACTCGAGAAGTATTGTTGCATATGTAACAACCAATTCGAGTAAAGATGATACACTTGTAACAACTAACTCAACTATGATAACTAAAGATCCTCTGTATCCCCAAAGATTAGTCGAAGCTGGGATGACTTCACAACTAGAATCTGATTTCCTTAGGGAGTTAAAAAAATTGCACATACAGATTCCTCTATTGTAAGCTATTAAAAATGTACCTATTTATGAAAAACCAATAAGAGATATGTGTGTTAAAAATCCAAGGAGGAAGCCTAAGGACCCCGCTACTATTCATGTGATGGGAAAGTTGTCTAAATTGATGACTGATCAACCTCTCTTAACCAAATATAACGATCTAGGAAATCCAACGGTCATTGTTTACATCAATGACAAGCCCATTACCAATACATTGATTGATTTAGGGGCAACCATTAATGTAATTACTAAAGATCTCTTCATCACCTTGGCGTTACACGGACTAAGAAACACACCTACAGTGTTGGAATTAGCAGATAGGTCCCGTGTCAAACCTAAGGGGGTGTTAGAAGATGTAGTGATCACAGTGGATTCTTGGAGATATCCAGCTGACTTCCTTATTTTACAAACTAAATCAAACTTGGGGGGACATCCTCTGATTCTAGGGAGGTCTTGGCTATCCACCGCAAATGCATTCATAGGATGCAGGTCTGGGTCTATGATAATTTCAAATGGCCAGGCCACCAAGAACATTAGTCTCTACCCTCTAGCAAAACCAAGTATGGATTCAGGAAACCCCGTTTGGGATGAATTCGAACCCGAATTATATTAATCCCATCGACTTATCAACCTCAGGAAAGCCCAATACTTCAAGGATGAGACAAAAGATGATATCATAAATGGTTTTATTGGTAATTCACTTTCTATTACTTCTATTGAGGATTTGGGGGAGGAAGATGTTGTAGAAGACTTGACCTTTGAACATATGAAGACCGCTCCAAACATCAACAACAGTCCAGTTGAAATAGAACCAGATAAATATCTAAATGCCAATCCAAACCTGACTGCTTAGCAAAATAGATTGTTGTTACAGCTATTATAGAAGTACACAAATCCGTTTTGATGGGATTATACAGACATGAAAGGGATCCATCCCAACTTGTGCAATCACCACATATATTTAAAGGATGGTTTCAATCCCGTTAGACAACTGCAATGACATAAGCATCCTGCACTAAAGGAGGCAATGAAAGAAGAATTGCAGAAACTCTAGAATGCCAATTCATTTATCCAATTTTTTATAGTCAATGGGTATCCCCACTTGTCATTGTCCCTAAAATGAATGGCAAGTGGAGGGTCTATGTAGATTATATAGAACTCAACAAAGCCACCCAAAAATACCATTTCCCTATGCCATTCATAGATCAGGTCCTTGATACCATGTCGAGGAAGATTTTTTTTTCATTTTTGGATGGGTTTAGTGGTTACAACCAGATACTGATTACCCCGGAAGATTAGGATAAAACAACATTTACCTGCCCTTGGGGAACCTTCGCATACAGGGTTCTTCCTTTTGGACTCTGTAATGTGCCATCAACTTTCCAAAGGCAAATACTCGGAATTTTGTTGGATCTATTGAATGACTGTCTAGAAATTGCATGGATGACTTTACACCTTACGATGATGCCTTTGAAACAACATTAGTTAATTTAGAAAAAATATTAGAACAATGTGTGCAAACTAAGGTTGCTTTGAGTACTATAAAGTGACACATGATGATGGATGAAGGGATTGCATTGAGACATCTTATTTTTGCTGACAGGATTAAAGTAAACCCTGCTAAGATAGAGGTAATCTTGAAAATCCCAATTCTAAAGACATAGAAAGAGGTACGTAATCATTAGGGGATTTTTGAGGTCTAAAATGGGCCTCCTAAGGAAATTATAAAATAGTAGTGGAAATAATAAAATAATATTAGATTACAACATCAAATTTTAGAGGGAAAAAAAGACAAAACTATTTTTTCAACTCGTATTTTCGACTTATCTCCATATGGGTTTACTCAAATTTTGAGTGGAAACACTCGTTGGATGCATAATTTGATTCCTCATCCAAGGAGTACCCATGTTGCATACTTTCGATGGACCCCGCTACACGAAAAATGAGAGATACATGAAAAACGTGATTGCAATCACGTTTTTTCATGTATTTCTAATTTTTCATGTAGGAAGATCCATCTAACGTATGCGACATGGGTAGTCTTTGGATGAGGAATTAAACTTCGCATCCAACGAGTACCCTCACTAGAAATTTGAGTAAAAACTTGGGGGGATAAGTTCAATATACGAGTTGAAAAGGTAGTTTTATTATTTTATTATTTTTTAATCTTTGTACTTTTTTACTCCGAAAACGATGAATCATCCCCCATGGTTGACATCATCATCTTGAATCCTATTGGTTCTTATAACGTTTATTTTGGTTTTACATTTTTCTTAGGAGGCCCATTTTAGACCTCAAAAATCCCCTAATGTTTTTTGGGTCATGCAGGGTACTATAGGAGGTTTATAGAAAAAATTTCAAAGATTTCATCTCCTTTATTCTCCTTACTTACGAAATATGTCGAATTTGTATGGATAGGAAAGTGCAAGAAGGCCTTTATGGAATTAAAGAATTGTGTATCAACAACTCATGTTTTGTGAGGACCAAATTGGAGTCTGTCATTTCACATAGCTACACATGCATCTGATACTGCTATGGGAGCTATATTGGGCCAGCTAGAGGACAGAAATTTGCATGCTATCTATTACATAAGCAAAAACTTGACTCTAGTTGAACTCAATTACACGGTGATAGAAAAAGAGTTCCTTGCGGTAGTGCATACCATCAACAAATTTCAACACTACACCACATGATATCAAGTGTTCATACACACTGACCACTCTACCATTCACTTTTTAATGAATAAACCAGTCACTAATGGTAGGATTACGCTTTGGTTATTGTTGTTACAGGAATTTGATATAATGATCATAGATAAACCTGCGAAAGATAATGTAGTGGATGATTTTCTTTCTAGGCTAACTGTTGGTGATGAATTCATGCCTATTGAATATTATTTTCTTGATGAATACCTTTCTTCTATTTCAAATCACTCATCGTGGTATGCAGAAATAGCTAATTATCTTGTTGTAGGAAGATTTCCACAATACCTATCCTCCAGAGAAAGGAGAAGAATTGTCCAACAAAGTGCTAGATATTCGTGGATTGAGGGAAATGTTATAGATCTAACCTGCAAATATATGAAATGATACCAATATACCCAATAACTATAAATAATCACCAGAAATAACAAGATATAAATATAGCTTGTTATAGATCTGACCTGCAAATATATGAAATGATACCAATATACCCAATAACTATAGATAACACCAGAAGTAACAAGATTTGAATATAGATAAATGCTTCTTTATTAATATCAAACCCTTAAGGTAGGGCAACACCATACATTCACTCCTTAAGGAAGGAGAACACTCCACAAGCCATATGCCTGTTCATACAATAATCCTTCACATCTCTCAATGGGGAGTCTCTAGCCTCTATATAGGCCTCATACATACAATACCATGGGTCATTACCATGGTTCCCTCAATACCATCTATCTAATACCATGGGCTCATTACATTATTACTAACTACTTGTGGTCCCTTACATGATACGGGTTAACCACCTTATTTATTACTATGGCCCATCCCATTATTACATTATTATCTTCCGTACCTCCTTTTGTACTCCATATTATCCCCCCTAGGTATACTACATTCCACCACCCTTAACATGTTTCATCCCCGAAACATGGGAAGAACACAAATAATAAGATCTACTCAAAATAGTAGTCCACTGGTAGCATGCACATGCATCTAGCCATCCAAGAGAAAGGTGAACCCTTGATCTCGCTGGTGCCTCGCTTGCTTGAGATGGAAGTTGACCATGGCATCTCTTCTGTATTGATGTGTAGTAAGTGGATATTTTCTCCTCTCTATCTGTCATGTGGGGATTGTTTTCCTTGTGGCTAATTCGTTGCCATGTTGTTGGTTGTTTTCTTGTGGGGTGATGTGGGTGGCGATATGTTATAGTGTTAACCAACGATGTGTCTTTCTTTAATTAACCACCTAATGGAGCCTAATGGGTATTTGGTACCTGTTGTTGTTTCTTATTTTTCAATATTACTTCAACCACTGGGTCCCCCTCTGATGTAACATTTTCTGCTTCCGCCTCTACCTGTTTTTCTGGTACCTGGTTTGATGTTTGTGTGTGGTTGTCGACCATAAATGGCTCATCATCTGATATGTCAGTCCTTGGAACATCTTCTGCTTCAACCTCCGTGGACTCTACCTATTTATTGATGGAAATATCCTGTAATGTAATTTTATTCTTTTTATACCGAAGCTTCAGGAATTTCTTTTGCACATTAATATTGATAGTACCCATGGATTCCATCTAAGGATATCCCAAAACAACATCTATGTTATCCATATCTGAAGTATAAAAATCACTATGCAACACATACTTATCCATAGAAAGTTTCAAATCTTATAAACTTGAACATCCTCATCATCAACCTGTGTGTTTTCAATGTGCTTGGCTGGAACTTGCAATTTTTTTGCCAAATTAACATTGATAAAATTATTCTTGCAGCTAGGGTTTATAGACACAATGACCTTCTCCTTATGAATCAATCCATGAACCTGCAATAAGGAGACACCAATAGAAAATAACCCATTACGTGTCTCATTCTCCTTTTTTCTAGCACGAGACCATTTGTCTAAAAGGACTCTTTCAAATTCTGCATCTGAAAGTTTGGTCAACTGCTTGTTGTCAAGTGAGAACCACCATTTGGCAGCCTCATCTTTGAAACCAAGCCACATTGAATCCTTCCAATCTTTTACCCATACTGACCTTTTTTGTTTTATGTATTCTTCAATAGGAGGACCATTATCTTTTCATGTAAAACATAGAACCGCCATGAAGAGGGTTTTGAAAAAAATTCACTTACTTGGTGAAAATTTGAAATGGCCACAATTCCATCAATATTGCTCTGAATCCCTATTATGACCTGTTTTCAGAAATGGAACAACCATTTTTCATCTTCTCATGTGGTAAAAATCTCGATCTAGGCATTGGAATTTCCTATTCGTGTTGCAACTGTCCCGCCAGCCAAAAATTTGCTGAAAAAAAAATAGTTGATTTTAAATCAGCTATATCTCCCTCATCCGGACTCCAATTTAACTGATTTTATTTTTGAAATTGGGTATTTTTTTTACAAATAATCCAGATATGCAATTAGATTCTATATATTTTGCACCAGAACGTACAGATCTGTGCTCCAAACTCGTTGCCCCCAAAAAATGTCTGCAACAACACTGATTTTTAAATCAATGAGATCTCCTTCATCCAGACTTCGATTCGGCTGATTTGTTTTTTGAAATTGGGTGATTTTTCACAAAAACTCCATATCTGTAATTAGATTCTGAAGATTTTGCACCAGGACATACAAATCTGCCCCACAAACTCACTGCCCCGAAAAAATGTTTGCAACACCACTGATTTTTAGATCAACACTATCTCCTTCATCATGTTGACACCTAATCATCAGGATTGGGTGAACATAATGTAAATAAATAAATAAGTAATGTGAACAGTCATTAGGAGATGAAGTGAACAGTCTCTCCCTCATGTATATAATGAAGTCAAACCTGAAGGAATCATACGAATCATTTTTGCTTTGAGGAGTTACTACCTGGCCTGACATGGTATCAGAGCCAGCTCCCAAAATAGTTGTAACTCCCTTCTGTCTATTGTACTCTCTGTCTACTGCGTAGTCTGTTCAGTCAATTTCCTACCTATATTCTACCTGGTTGCCTGAAACCTGCTCCAGGCAGTGTCATATACGTTTTCGATATTGTATGCGTTTTTTAAATTTGTTAAACTGATGTCATATGCGTTTTTCACATCTGCGCCCTCTGTCCCTTTGTCAAGAGACATGGTCTGACCTGGGGTGAATGTTGGTGTGTGAATGTTGAACGCTGGTGCTCTTCATTTTTATTTTTGATGTAGAAAATCATAACCACAACAGGCAGTCCAAGTTTATGGTGAACCGCCAAAAGTTTCTTCTCACGTCCTGTAAAATCCTGCACTTTCTAGGTGTCACCTAAGTCTACCACGTCCATGGTATCACACCTTCTAGAATCACACCTTTGTAACATATTTCAAAATACGCAGTTCATTGGGTTGTCCATACTCAAACGTTACAGCATACCACGCATCATCCAGGAAATCTGGAAACTTTCCTCAGAAGAAACAGCTTACGGTATTTCGCACCCTCGGCTTCTTACGCTGTATTGGAAACCTGATCTCGTGTGCACTGGAGAAAATAAGTGGTCGGTGAATTGTTGACAACATCCATCCTAGTTGATTGGGAAAAGGATCATGAATATCTGAGTTAAGTAATAATGCACAGGAAGTAATGTGTGCCTGAGTCTACTGCGTGAATGATGTTGGTATGTATGTTGAGTTTTTTTTTGCTATACGATTGAAGTTTTTGGCTATACGTTGATTGTATTAATGTTGTTTTGGAATGATGATATGATTAATACCATATGTTGAACGCTGCCCATATATATTAGTCTGTTATATTTAAGTTGCTGGCGAATTTTATGTGACTAGAATATTGCTTGCTGGCTAATTTTATGGTGAATACACTTTGATGGCAACCCGGAGGTCGCGTGTTCAATCCACGGTATGAATTAATGTTGGATTCATAATTTATTCCTTGAATTCTTCTCATGAAGTGTGGATTTCTTCTTATGATGCGCTGGTCTCACCTGTCTTGAGGAAAAATGGTGATCTGTTGGGCTTGTTAACACTATCTCTTTGTGTTGAATGCATGCGCTATATTTGATATTAAAAAAAATGCCATCAAACCTTGGTTTCAATCCACATATTAGGATTCTTTACGCTGGTTAGTCCCCCTAATTGCATTATATATGACGTGCATGACATGCCATGGTATAATATGTGGAATATATATTGCATTATATATGAATATTGAGCAGTTGATTCCATTTTGTAAAGACATAGAAAATTACTATTAGTGTTTTGCTACGAATATTGTAATTATTTTTTGGGCTCAGCTCAAATTTTATAATGAAGAAGTTCATTGAAAAAGAGAAGGGTTTGGAAAAGAAGACAACTCTTCTTGCACATAAAGATAATAATCTTGCTCAAGATTCTTCCAGAGGAAGAGGTGGAAGAGATTTCAGAGGTAGGGGGGGCAGACACTCTCAAGGAGAAAAAGCTGATTTGCACTGCATACGTTGCAAAAGAAATGGATCACATGATGCCTCTACATGCAAGTTACCATGGGACAAAATTGAGCAGCAAAGAAACCAACAGAAAGGTAAAATTGATGATACAGACAAAGGTAAAGCACCTGAATCCACTCAATATGTTGTGGCACAATGTAATATTGGAGTAAATGAAGATTTATTTAATGCTTCACTTGCTTCTTGGAACAATGATTGGTTGCTTGACTCAGAAGCAACTTGCCACATGATGCATAGAAAAGATTTTTTTGAAGAATTTACTGACAATGTTGATGGAGCAGTATACTTTGCAGACCAATCAAAAATCAAGCCATCAGGACTTGGTACAATCAGGCTTAAATTGCCTGGTCTTCCAGACTTTCTTCTGCACCATGTTCTATATCTCCCATAGCCGAAGAGAAACTTTTTGTCCTTGGTTCACATCCGCCAGCAAGGTCACTCCATTCATATGTTTGATGGCAAGCTTGAGGTGAGAAAACCATCTGACCACTCACTTGTCATGAGGGGAATAGAAGAATAAAGGCTTCTCAAGCTACAAGGAACCTCTGCTTGTTCACAACATTTCTCATACAATTCTCATCATGAAGAAGGTACTCTTCCATCAATTTTATTATTGCATGCTAGATTTGGACATTTGAACTATGACAACCTCCACTTGTTGAAGAAAAATGGTGTTGTTGGTTTGCCTACCTACAATTCCTAGAAAACTTAAGCAATTTGATGCTTGCATTCTAGGAAAGCATAGCAAACAGTCATTTCATGACTCACATTCAAGAGCACATAGGAAGCTTGAACTTATTCATTCAGATTTATGTGGTCCAATGCCTGTTCCTTCTGCAAATGGAAATAAATATATCATGACATTTATTGATGACTACACCAGAATGTGTTGGGTTTATTTATTGAAGAACAAATCTGATGCTTTCCTAACATTCAAAAATTTTCATAAATGGATTGAAAATGATGCAAAATCTCATATTGGGTCTATTCGCATTGATAATGGAAAAGAATATACATCAAATGAATTTGAACAATATCTTCGCCAACATGGGATTAAACATCAAACAACAGTGCCTTATAATCCCCAACAGAATGGTGTAGCTGAAAGAATGAACAGAACAATTTTGAATATGGTACGATCCATGCTTTTTTTCAAAAGTGTAAAGATAATGTTTTGGGCTGATGTTGTTCTATGTGCTGCATATATAAAGAATAGATGTCCATCTAGTGCTATAAGAAACAAGACTCCTTATGAATTGTGGTATGGACATGTTCCTTCGGTCAAACATCTCAGGATTTTTGGTTCCACCTGTTATGCTTTGATACCAAAGGTACATAGAAACAAACTTGGTGCTAGAAGTCGTAAGTGTATTTTCTTGGGGTATTCAAATACCTCCAAAGCATACCGTCTCTATGATGAAGTAAATAAAAAGTTTGTTGTATCTAGAGATGTAATTTTTCTTGAATCATCCAAAACTAACAATGTTGTTGAGCGGCAACTTGCTCGCTTGGATAGATTCACAAAAGCAAAATCATTTCAAGAATTTGATAATCAGATTCCACATCTTGAAGGGGGGATTCCTATACTAGATCAACATGTGGAATCTTCTTCTGAAGAACACTCTCCGTCGTATGAAAATCCAACAACAGATGATGCTTTAAGTGATTTGATTGATAGAATTGGGAGACTCAATCTTGATTTAGTCCCAACTCAATCAACAGAGCAACATGGACCATATGAGAAAGGGCCCCCAAAGTGGCTAACAAAGACACTTGAAAGTGTTCATTCTGATGAGCTTGGAAAGACAGGAACTAGAAATTCAAACTGACAAAATGGAAGTGATCTAGATGACTCTAATTCACCTGTTGATATGGATGTTTCTTATGATTGTGAATTGAACTTGTCTACAGATTTTGAACCAACTTCCTTCAAATAAGGTGCTTCTCATGATGAATGGAAAGAAGTGACGCAAAAGGAGTATGATGCCCTCATAAAGAACGACACTTGGAAGTTGGTTGATCCTCCATTAGGAACCAAACCAATTGACTGCAAGTGGGTCTGCAAGAACAAGTATAAAGATGATGGCTCACTTGACAAGCACAAAGCTAGGCTTGTGGCAAAAGGTTTTGCATAGAAGGAAGGGGCCGATTATGAGGAGACTTTTGACCCCACAGCAAATTGGGTTACCATCCAGACACTCTTTGCCCTAGCAGCTCAGAACGGTCGGAAAGTCCATCAAATGGATGTAAAAACTGCTTTCTTGAATGGAGATATAAAAGAGAATGTTTTTATGTCCTAGCTTGAAGGATTTGCTATGAAAGGACATGAACATTAAGTATGCAAACAGGTGAAGTCCTTGTATGGCCTCAAAGAAGCACCGCGAGCCTGGTATGAAAAACTAACTGAGCATCTTCTAAAACTCAATTTCATACATTATGATCTTGATGATGCAACTTTATTTGTCAAGAAAGTTGGCAAAATAGTTGTATATCTTGTGGTATATGTAGATAATCTTTTAATGATAGGGAATAATGAAAGCTACATTGCATCCATAAAGAAGGAATTGGGGAAAAGTTTTGAAATGATTGATTTGGGGTATGTTCATTACTATCTTGGTATTGAAGTAACCCAACATCTGAAGTCCATATTTCTTTCTCGAAAGAAATACATTGGAGATTTGTTGAATAGGTTTGGCATGATAGAATGCAATCCTCTTACTACTCCAATGGAACAAAACTTAAAGCTCACATCTATTGAAGGAAAAGAATTTTAGGATGC
>APFE030622566.1:0-62980 GCA_000404065.3 Pinus taeda
CCCCCCCCTGGACCCCCCCTGCAGCGAATATTTTACGGGCGGCGTTGCCGCCCCCATTTTGAACTGGGGTCCAATGAGGCGGTACTTTTGAATATAGAAGATAATCAGGCTCCACACCCAACACTTTCTCGATAGCCTCTACTGCCAAACACAAATATTTTTTCATTTTTATTGATGACTTCTCATGGAAGTGTTGGATCTTCTTCATGCGGAAGAAAGATGAGACATTCTCCAAGTTCCTAGAATTCAAGGCACTGGTTAAGAATGAAACCAACAAGAAGGTGAAGTCTCTAAGGAGTGATAATGGAGGTGAGTATGTTTTGAATGAATTAAAAAAAAAAAATTGTATTAAAGAAGGCATTCGAAGAGAGTTGATAGGACCCCATAACCCACAGCAGAATTGGGTGGCTAAGAGAAATAATTATATCATTGTGGGAGCAGTGATGGCGATGTTGCATGACCAAGGCCTAACATTGCATTTGTGGGCAGAGGCATGTAACACAACCGTCTATTTGCATAACTGGAGTCCTCATCAGATTATGGGTGTGATTACAATGGAGGAGGCTTTCTCGGGGAGGAAGTTGTGTGTGTCGCACTTTGGGTTTTTTGGAGCCTACATTTACTACCATGTCTCAAAGAATCAAGGAAGAAGCTCAAGCCGACAACATAATTATGGGTATGTTTGGGTAACACATAAACTCCTCACAACTACTATGTGTAATTTACATCGCTCAAAATGACAGTTGTGTGAAGGGATGTAAAGTTTGATGAGGAGAAAGAAATGTGATGCTCTCTTGAGAGGGAACTTTAGATCTCACCATAAGAGGAGATTTTAGCTCCAAAGGAGGAGCCTCAGGAAGTTGTGGGGTAGTCACAAATTGAGGAGTAGAGAGTGGAGAGAGCCACTAAAGCAAAACCATCCAGAGAAGGCAAGGAAAGGACCAAGGAAGTTGATATAATTCGCAGAATGAGAGGGAGAATGTGGGAGCTCATTTAAATTTGTGAATGCAGAGAAGGTCACCTGATTGGTACACTGGCTACATGGCTCTAATGATTGAGCTTGTAGATATTGAGCCATCCTCTTTCGAAGAAGTAGTAGAGAAACCTGTATGGGTTGATGCAATGGTGGAGGAATACAAATCCATTGTAAAGAACAATGTTTGGGAAGTGGTCCCAAGACTAGCAGATAAATCAATTATGGGTTAGAGATGGATCTTCAAGGTTAAGCAAGCAACAGATGGAAGCATAATAAGTACAAGACCAGATTTGTGGCCAGGGGGTACTCTCAAGTTGAGGGAATTGAATATGAGGATACCTTTTCTCCTGTAGCAAGGTACTCATCCATTAGATCAATTCTTGCTTTGGTTGTGTAGATGGGGTGGAAGGTCCACCAAATGGATGTAATAACAACATTCCTAAATGGAGTTATTGAGGAGGAGGTGTAAATCGATAAACTAGAAGGTTTTGAGACATTTTATTGGAATTCTCATGTATTCAGACTCAAGTGAGCATTGTACGGTCTCAAACAAGCACCCCGTGCTTGGTACACCAAGATCGGTAGCTATCTCACCGGTTTGAGCTTCACTAAAATTGAAGTGGATGAAAACCTCTATCATATCTTGGTAGAAGGTAAATTTCTTATTATTGTCCTATATGTTTATGACTTAATTTTAACTGGTGATGAACAACTAATCAGATATTGCAAGGAGGACCTTGCAAGAGAATTTGAAATGAAGGACATGGGTCTCATGCACTACTTCCTTGGCTTGGAAGTATGGAAATGTGATGGGGAATTGTTTGTCTCTCAAGGAAAGTATGAAAATGAGATACTATAGAGATTATGCATGGAGAGTTTGCAAACCCATGGAGACACCTCTAGCTTCCAACTAGAGGAAGGAAGATGCCACTTTAGGTGAGGAAGTGGATGCTACCATTTATTGGCAGTTAGTGGGTTCATTGATGTATCTTGTGAACACATCACCATATATGTGCAATGCAGTTAACCAACTGAACCAAGATATGGTTAGTCCAACCAAATTATTTTGGAAAGAAGATAAGCATGTTTTACGGTACCTTAGAGGCACTACCCAATTTGGAATATCGTATAAACAGGAAAAGGGAGTGAAGTTGTGTGGCTTCACAGATGCATATTGGGTGGGGAGTCCATCAGATCAAAAGAGTAAATTAGGTAGAATCTTCAGTGTTGGGCCCATGACAGTTTCTTGGTATTAGGTCATCGACAATTTCTTGGTAGAGTAGGAAACAGGGATCGGTTGCACTCGGTTTGGCAGAGGCAAAGTACATGGTTGCAAGTCAGACAGCATGTGATACTATCTAGATGAGGACGATCCTTGTTGGTTTGTTTGGTCATCAGATGTATCCTACTATGATTTACTGTGATAATCAGAGTTGTAGCAAACTGCCTAAAAATCCAGTTTTTCATGATCGATCCTAACATATTGATATATGATATCATCATCTCATAGATTGTGTGTTGAGGTGGATCATTTTGTTAGATTACATTCCCATGGAGGAGAAAGATGCTGACATATTGATAAAGACATTACCTAGATGTAAATTCGAGTTTCACAGAGATAGGATCAAGGTAGCTGATAATCCATTTCTTGTTGAGAGGGAGTGTTGAGAAATGGCAATAAGAAATTCTAGTTTAATTTGTCCTTGAATTAAACTATGAATTAAAATTGAATTCTATTCTCATAGCAACTTGTAAATAGTTAATTAAGTTTAATTAACTTAATTAGCTTAGGAATTTCGAGTTGGAAGTCTTTTTGAATTCATGTATATGTTCTCCCTATATTATATGGGTCCAGGATGAGTTAAGTATGATTTGTAATTAGATAACTCAGTTTACTGAGTTAAGTCCAGTTAAATTAGTGCTACTCCAGTTAACTGAAGATTCCCTCATCAGAAACTCATGCATGTTGATTCTGAGAAAGACCCAGTTGAGACTAGAGTGCAGGGACAGTGTACTATTTGTTTTAGATTTTTTTGAGTTACACTGATAGTGCATGCAATCAGGAATTGATCCTTGATGGGATTGTGCAGTTTTGAGTGCACTCAATTCCCTTTAAGATGGGTTAATCAACCATAGGAATTTCACAAGGAAATAGGTGCTTTGAGAGCTGGTGAATTGGCTAAGTGTTGGCCAAGATCTTTCTTGTGAGTTGTAGATCGATTTTACTTAGTGCTGGGATTTTTCTTGTGAGAACAAGCATTGTAATATCATCTTTATTTTTTGATATATACAATACAGATAGTGGGGTTTTGAGTTGTGGATTTCCCTAGATATTTATTGTGTTATGTGTATTTTATTCTCTCCCTCTTGTCGATTATTGTTTTGCTTGATCTTTAAGTGCTTCGGCTGTAAAGAGTAGAAGTAGATTCTTGTCTCTTGCTTTAGTACATTGCATGAGCTTGTGAATCTACAGGAGAAACTACATCATGTCAGAGTTGAGAACAATATACTAGAGGAGATTTAAAAGTTTTTGAGTTCAAGGTTACAGGTGAAATTCGAATTTGCATTTCATACTTCAGGATCGACAGATGGCATTCTACGATTTGCGACTTGACTATGCCTTGGAAGGAAACTCAAATTTTATAGCCTGGAAGGATAGGATGGAGGTTGTGCTAGAAGATAATGGCTTGAAGGAATTCATTGATCAAGAAGTCCCCAAGCCAACATCTACAGATGCATAGAACTTGGCTGAATGGAAGAAGTGTGTGGCGAAGGCAAGACGGATAATCCTTGAGGGATTTCAAGACCACATTGTCTTGAGTCTCCATGGTAAGGAAACTTCACATGCTTTGTGCAAAACATTGACAAATTTGTATCAGAAAAACAATTACCAAAGGAAATTGGTACTGACAGACAAACTTAAAAAAATCAAAATGGAGAAAGGCGAGACTATTTCCAAATACTTGACCAAGTTCACTCAATGTCGTGATGAACTTGGAAGTGTTCTAATCATGAGTTCTGAGGATGATATGGTGAGTCTTGCTCTTCTAGGACTCCCAAAGAGTTGGCATAGTTATCAGGACTCTGTCAATGGTTGGGAGAAACTTCTAGATTGGGAACAACTGTGGTTGGAATTGATGGAGGAGAAGATCAGGAGGAACACCAGGGATGGCTCTTCATCAAAGACTGATGATGAAGAGAATTGTGCCTTAGCGATTAAGGTGAGAAAAGGGAAAGGTAAAGTTCCCATTCCAAATCAGATTCTTATCATGGAGGTAAGAAGAAAGATATGATGAAAGTTAAATGCTTTCATTGTCATAAGATGGGACATTTTGCTACAAATTGTCCACTCAATAAGTCCAAGGAGAAGTCCTCAGGAGGAGTGGCGGATGAGGCTTTGGCCTCTCAATTCTAATTGGACTTTTCCCTCATTGCATGCATGGTGTCATATATGTTGGGAAGTGTATGGTACTTATACAGTAGAGCTTCATTCCACATGACTGATGACAAAGAGTTATTCAGTGAACTGGAGGAGAAAGATCTCTAGATGCATATCGAGATGGGTGATGACGGGAAGTATAGTGTTTCTGGATTGGGCACGATTTATTTTCTGAGGGAGCATGGGGCTCCACTCACCTTGAATAATTTTATGTATGTACCCGGGTGAAGAAGAACTTGGTATATGTTGCCATGCTTGAGGATAGAGGTTATGATGTGATCTTCTTGAGAGGAAAGGTGTTAATTTGACACATAGCCATAGGTCAAGTAAAGAAGAATTTCTATAAGTTGGAGGTAGAGGAGTGTGGTACCTTGAGTTCAAAAGTAGAAAAAATGCAGAGCTGAGACGTTGGTGAGTTATGGCATAGGAGATTGGGCCACTTTCATCATGGGGCTTTGAAGATATTGCAACAAATAGCTACCGGTCTTCCCAAAGGTACGATTGAGCAAGTTGATACATGCAAGGGGTGTACTTTGGGAAAATACACCAAGTCCTATTTTGGAGATAGAGACAGTCGAGCGGAGTCTATTCTAGAGTGAATCCATTCAAATGTGTGTGGACCATTCTTGACAACAATCATGACCAAACACAGGTATTATGTTATATTTGTTGATGAATATTCTCGTAAATGATGGATATTTTTCATGTAGAAAAAGGATCAAACTTTCACAAACTTTTGTGAGTTCAAAGAATTTGTGGAGAAAGAGTCAGGCAAGAAGGTTAAAGCTCTATGGAGTGATATCGGTGGTGAGTATGTCTCAAACAAGTTTAAGAACTTTTGTGCAAGAGAAGGGATTAAACGAGAGTTGATGACACCCCATAACCCTCAATAGAATGGGTTTGTTGAGAGGAAGAACATGAGCATAGTAGGGGAAGCGAGAGCCATGTTGCATGATCAAGGCCTACCACTACATTTGTGGGCCGAGGCATGCAACACAACAGTTTATGTTCAGAACCATAGCCCACATCGGATACTTGAGATGAAGACACTAGAGGAGGTTTATTTTGATAAGAGGCTAGATGTTGGTCACTTTAGGATTTTTGGGTCATCGGTATATTGCCATATGACCAAATATGCATGGAAGAAGCTTGAACCGACAACAGAGTTGGGGATATTTTTGGGGTACACTGATACACCTCACAACTATCAGGCGTACATGCAGACCAATCGGATGACAGTGGTTCACATGAATATCATATTCGATGAGGAGAAGGCCATGCGAGTTTCCCTTGAGAGGGAACTTGAGGTACATGCAGATGAGGAGGTTTTAGCTCCTAAGGTTGAGGAACCTCATATTGATGTGGAGCAGCCACATGCGGAGGTATTAAGAGTGGATGCATCCACTCAAGCAGAGTCTTGCAGAGAGGGAAGAAAGCGCACGAAAGAGAATGACATATTTTTTGATGATGCACAGGAGAATGTGGGAGCACCCACTTCTCAACACAAACAAAGGAGGTCACCTAAGAGGTACACTAGATACATGGTATTTATGGGTACATGTGTTGAGACAGAGCCATATTCCTTTCAGGAAGTAGTGTAATAGCCAGTTTGGGTTGATGCGATGGTGGAGGAGTATGAATTGATAGTTCGAAATAGTGCTTGGGATATGGTCCCAAGTTTGGAGGATAAGTTAGTGGTGAGCTCCCATTGCCTTTACAAGGTAAAGCAAGTTTCATATGATAGTGTGGAGAAGCATCAGGCCAAATTTGTGGCTCGTGGCTTTTCATAGGTAGAGGGGATTGACTATGATGAGACCTTTGCACCTGTTGCAAGGTACTGGTCAATCAGATCTATATTGGTGCTATCAACACAGATGGGTTGGAAGATACATAAAATGGATGTGAAGACTTCCTTCCTCAAAGGGATGATTGAGGAAGAGGTGTACATAGTGCAGTCTGAAGGTTTTGAAACCTTTGATCATGAGTCGCATGTGTGTCGACTCAAGAGAGCATTATATGGGCTGAAGCAAGCACCCTGTGATTGGTACACCGAGATAGATATCTACTTCACTGGATTGGGCTTCATGAAGAGTGAAGAGGATGTGAACCTGTACCACATTGTGGTGGAAGTAAGTTGTTGATCATTGTACTTTATGTTGATGATCTTATACTGACAGTTGATGAGAAGCTCATCAAATATTACAAGGAGGACCTTGCAAGAGAGTTTGATATGAAGGACATGGGGCTCATGCATTACTTTCTTGGCTTGGAGGTATGACATGGAGATGGGGATTTGTTTATATCTCAGGGCAAGTATGACAATGAGATACTCAGGAGATTCCACATGGAGAGCAGTAAACCCATGGAGACTCCTCTAGCTAGTAACTAGAGGAAGGAGGATGCTACTTCAAGTGAAGTAGTGGAAGCTATTGTTTACAGGTAGCTTGTGGGTTCACTCATGTACTTGGTGAACACACGACCGTATATGTGCTATACGGTTAACCAACTTAGACAAGTGATGGTTAGGCCTACCAAGTTGTATTGGAAGGCGGTGAAGCATGTATTCAGATACCTCAGAGGCACTACTTAGTTTGGGCTATGGTACATACAGAAAGAGGGAGTGAAGCTTCAAGGCTTCACTGATGTAGATTGGGTAGGGATTTGATCTGACAAGAAGAGAGCATTAGGATGGATCTTCATTATTAGGTCAATGGTAGTTTCCTTATACAATAAGAAATAGAGATCGATTGTACTCAGTTCGGCAAAGGCAGAGTACATGGCTGCAAGTCAGGCAACATGTGAGGCTATCTGGATGAGGAAGATCATGTTTGGCTTGTTTGGTCAGCAGATGGATCCGACTGTGATTTACTGTGATAACCAGAGTTGTGTCAAACTCTCTGAAAATCCATTTTTTCATGATCGTTCCAAGCATATTGATATTCGATATCATCATCTCAGAGATTGTGTGTTGAGGTGGATCATGTTGTTAGATTACATTCCCACAGAGGAGAAAGATGTTGACATCTTAACAAGGGAATTGTCTAGATGTAAATTCGAGTTTCACAGAGATAGGATTGGGGTAGATGATAATCCCTTTCTTGTTGAGAGGGAGTGTTGAGAAATGGCAACAAGAAATTCCAGTTTAATTTGTCCTTGAATTAAACTGTGAATTAAAATTGAATTCTATTCTCATAGCAACATGTAAATAGTTAATTAAGTTTAATTAACTTAATTAGCTTAGGAATTTCTAGTTGGAAGTCTTTTTGAAGTCATGTATATGTTCTCCCTATATTAGAGGGGTCTAGGATGAGTTAAGTATGAGTTGTGATTAGTTAACTCAGCTTACTAAGTTAAGTCCAGTTAAATTAGTTCCAAACTGTTTGAGGAACTAATAGTGAATTAACCGTCAGTTGGTGCACTAATGCATTAACTTGTGCTACTCTAGTCAACTGAATATTCCCTCATTAGAAGCTCATGCATGTTGATTCTGAGAAAGACCCAGTTGAGAGTAGAGTGCAGGGACAATGTACAATTTGTTCTATATTTGTCTGAGTTGCATTGATAGTGCATGTAATCAAGAACTGATCCTTGAAGCGATTGCGCAGTTTTGAGTGCAATGAATTCCCTTTAAGATGGGTTAAACAACCATAGGAATTGTGCCAGGAAATAGGGACTTGGAGAGTTGTTGAATTGGCTAAGTGTTAGCCAAGAGCTTGCTTATGCGTTGGAGATTAATTTTATTGAGTGTTTGGATTGTTCTTGTGAGAACAAGCATTGTAATCTCATCTTGATTTTCCAATATATATAATACAGATAGTGGGGTTTTGAGTTGTGGCTTTCCCCAGATATTTATTGTGTTATGTGTATTTGATTCTCTTCCTATTGTGGATTATTATTTTGCTCGATATTTATGTGCTTCAAATGTAAAGAGTAGAAGTAGAGTCTTGTCTCTTGCTTTAGTACATTGCATGAGATTGTGAATCTTTAGGAAAATATACACAATCAAGGATAGTTATTTCAAGTTGTTTTTAGTTAAACTAGTTCTAATTTTTGGAGGAACTAGTGGAAGGTCAGTTAAGCAGTGGAACTTCAGTCAAACTCAGTGATCATCCCATTAATGGATCAATCAACCCAAACGAGCTAGTGCATGTAGAGAATTCAAGTTCCCTAGTTGTGGTGTAGATTCCAAGGTAATGTAACATCAGTTGTAGATTAGTCTTGAGTGTATAGGTGTTGCATGTAGTCAAATGATTAAACTTGGGAATTGCACAATCGATTTGAGAAATTTCCCCAATAATATGGGCCTATTTTCTCAAGGAAATGCGCAAGGAAATAGGGGCTCAAGCAGAGGTTGAAATTGACTAAGTATGTGTCTGAGCTTCTCCATGAGAAGAGAGATAAGTTATTCACTTCCAAGTTGTGCTCAGTTGAGAAAAGAAATTGTAATACATCTCTATTCATCAGATTAGCAAGGAAGCATTATGGTTTTTCATTAGATTGCTTTCCCCTGGGAAAATATTGTGTGCATGTGTGTTATTTCTCATTGCATGTTTGTAATTGATGTTCTAAATTGTAAATTGAATTTTGCGGAGCAGAAGAGTAGGTTTCTGTCTTGTGATTTTTATTAAAATTTCATAAGCAGTTGCAAATATACATCATAATTTCTACATCCAAAGATAGGAGAATGTATTCCTTCCTTTCATTTGTCTCCACCAATAATTTTCCAAGTAGAAACTTGAGATGCCAATTTATATCCATCATATACATGTATTCATTATAATGCCCCTTAGTGTTTCCTACGTCAGGAACCCAATCTTCCACTTTTGATAATACGTCATCATATATGATGGTATGACTCTCATCTTCCAATTCTCGCTCTACCTAAGAAATATCCTTTTGGAAAGATTGATGAGTGAGCTCTCTAACTAAGTTCAATAGCTTTCAACCCTCAATTATACTCAAATTTGCCCTTGTTCTTGAAAATATGTTTCCATGTGATACACTTAGGCTCTCTAACATGGCATTCTAGCTATATTGAAAGTACTTCAATCCCAATGGCAGCCAGAGGTTCCCTTAGGCTTGGACTTGATCCCCGTGAAAAGTTTGAACCTTTGAGAAGTGTAGCCACCAAGGAGAGTCTCTTCCACTAAATGAAACTAGGGACTCTTGGCTTGAAAACATGCTATGGAAACCTTTTAATGTTCGTGAGACCCTCTCTCAAAAGATAATTTGGTTCCTTCACCCTTACCTAAAATAATAGAAAACACCAAACCTATAACAATGAGAAATTTAAAAAAAATCTCAGGAGTGGAATCAAACCTAATTTGCCTATTTTTGAAACCATTTGCAAGTTGTATGTCTTGCCAGATGTAGATGACCTTAAAACTTTGTGCTTGGTTGAAACAAAAATTACTCTGGCTCAACCAAGGTGCAAAAAAATCCTGTAGAATTTTTCATAGGAGATTCATGGGGGGTGAGAGAAACACCTTGTTATTACTTTACGATACCCCTAGGAATACATTGGAGAAGGCTAGAGCCTAGAATAGAATCCTATTGTAATTCTTACGAGGCATTTTCATTATCAACATTAGAAAAGTAAATAAAATTCACTTACCATGGGAAATTTGTTGAAGCTTCATCCCCATGCTAATGCTCTGTAGCTTGATCATGGGTGGAGAGACACAAAGGTGATTATGTGAATTTAATCATCTGAGTCGAGAGTTTCTACATATTCTCACCACTTGATAACCATTTAGAGGAACCTTGATGAGTTAAGGCTAATTGACAGGGCATTAGGTGAACAAATATCATCACGGGATTAGATATTTTCCTTAACTACAAAAAAACACATTGAATGATGTTTCCAAAGCCTAAACTAATATGCCATGTTGAACATAGGGAGCTAGTTTAAAATTCTCCCCCATGCCCCATGAATGCCTTAACCTGAACCATTATGGGGATGTGTTTCGATGTCCTACTAGTATCTGGCCTAGTGGGATGGCATAAGCCCATCCTCGACCATCTCTTGATCTAAGCATCCTAACCTAGGAAAATAATTTTAAAGTTAATAAGTGGATAAAATAAATATTTTTGGTGAGTTCAACTTTTTTTAGTCTTGAATATTTCTCCTTGATATATTATTAATAAATGTGGGTCCTCCTCTTTAATCTATAAGGATCGAAATCTCTTTTAGTTGTAGAAACCATAAATTTTCTTCATCAGAGGGTTCTCTTGGATCATGGATTCTTCCTCCATGGACAGAGAAGGAACTCTTGTAGCTCTCAACCCTAACAAGGCAATGTTCTAGGCTCTAGTGGCCTCCCTAAACAAATTCATGGAGAATCTCTCACCCATTCAATCAAAAATATTGATGAGCTCCCAGTCATCCTGCTTCCACTAAAATCATGTCAAATTCTAATTACAATTATGAATAAGGGTTTGATAGGGAAATTTACCAAATTATGGTTGTCTCTAAAGTCTGTGGTAACTTGGGTTTTGTTGAAGGTCTTGGATACCGCCAACATACAGGGGATCTCCTCGATATAAATTCCCAACTACACCTCACATCGTTTAGTGTAGGAGTCCCATCCAGAATACGACCCGACTTCCATTTTATTAAAGATATGCCTTGGCTTTAGCTGCCAACATGAGAGAGAAGTGCAAATGTCCTTTTGAATGAGCAAGCTAGTGTGCCTTGTGAATGTTCGATTGCATATGTATCAAGGTTCTCTTACTGTAGAGGGGGGAATAAAGTGAGCCTCTAAAAGAGAAGTAATACTAGTACCCTAATGGAGACACACATAAATTAAAAAGGCTCATCTAACATTAGGAAAAATAGTTTACAAAGATGCGACGATCATTATAAACATAACAACACATTTCCAATAAGAAGCACTTAAGTGACCGAAATGGTTCAATTACTCCAATACTGATGAAAGAAAACATGGAACATAAAAATTCAAATATTAGTCTTAGAAACATTCATAATCCAAGTGTGAAAATGTGTTGTCGTGGCAGGCTTCAATATTATGCAAAAGTCCCAAGATACATAAATACAATGAACACCACTAGCTCCAATAGTGGAGCATTAGAGCCACTAATTGCTCCCAAAAAGTACTAACTTTGTCTCTTTAATACCTTGTGGGAGAAGCCAAGGTTAAAAATCCTTTAAATGAGAAATTAGGATCTATTTATAACTTGAGGCATGACCTTTCACATCCTCGTGTATCTTGACTTTCCAACTTCTAGTGACCTTTGGACTTCTACAACCTTTGGAATTCTAAATGACTTTTGGAATTACATATGACTTTTGGTATTACATTCCTTTTGGAATTACATGACTCTTTAGGTCATACATGGCTCTTGGTCTTCCACTTATTTTTCTTTACAATGATTACAATAATACATCATGAATTCCACATCATCGTGTGATGAGAACATGACATGTCACTATCTTTGAGACTATGACTAATATTGACTAATGACATGGACTTTCTCCAGTGGTGACATTGATGCCACTTGTATATTCGTTCATCAAGTAGTTTTGACCATTGATGTATCTACCCTCCAAAGGGTCTTTCATCAAATAGAGTCTTCAAGTGATTTTTATCATCAATATTCAAGTGTGTTCTTCGTCCTTTTCATGCTTCCTTTGTTTGTTCTCTCTGCCTAATCTTCCTCATGTGTGATTTTCACGATGTTTACAGAATACCTATATCAACAATTACACATGGAAAGCAAATATCAACCTTAAAATATCTTATTCTACCATGTTTTATGCATATTTTATGTTGATGTCTTTTCAATTCACTCAAGAGGGACAAAAGGAGCTTCTAGGTGCATGGGAATACTTTGAAAGGCTGAAGGGCTAAAGTGGAAAGGCTTTGGGGCTTCGACATGTGCTCAAGGGTTGGAGATAATCAAGGAAGGGCACATGGTACAAGTCCAAAAAATAAATGGGAAGGATTCAGGTTTCCTAAGTGAATTGTGTACTCAAGGGAGAGAAAGAGGGTGGAGGGCACACTCCTAAAGGCTAAAGGGTGAAGGTTTAAGGACTTTAGGGTGCGCTCATGCACTCAAGAGGCCCGGGAGGGCACTGGCACAAGTATAAAGGCTGAAGGGAAGAGCTTTGTGCCTTAAGAGTGTGCTCATGCACTCAAAGGTTCTAGAGGGTGCATAGCACATTAAGGAATGCTGAAGGGTGAAGATTAAGGTCTTTAGGGTGCACCTATGTGCTCAAGGAGGGCACACTTCTTCGAGTCGAAGGAGTGGAATCAAGGATGACTTGGTCTCTTAAAGGGAGCAGTTCATGGTAAGGAAGGGGAAAGAGGATTGAGAGTGTGCCTTGTGCTCATGGAGAGCACATGGCACACTTCCAAACAATGAAGTATTCCCCATCAAGTCTTTTTAGTGTGCTCATGTGATCTTGGCCTTAATGAGTTTGCTTTGAAACCAAATATTTGTCTAAGTCTGAGACATAGGGAAAGGGGCGAGCAGGATGAGTTTTGACACAAAACCATGTGTGACACATACCAACTCATCAAGAAAACTTAGACAAACTTGAAAAACAATAAATATACATAAAAATCCATTGAATACACATTCCCCTAGTATAACGTGTGAAGTGTCTACGACTGCGACCCAAAAGTGTCGTTTTATGAAAACAAAGATGTTACGACCATCAAATGCACCTAAAGGTATTATAATCAATGCGAAAACACTTGAGACCGTTCAAGTACACTTGAAACACATAGAATAACATGAAATTACATTTGTTTATCAAAGTGACTCTAGGTACATTAGTGATAGTAGGCTCCAAAATTCAAATGTAATGAAATTTAACAAGGTGTTGTAGCAGCAACAATACTTTTCAACACACTTGGTGAACTTAAGCTTCTTAACTTCAGCTTCTTTTTTCTGGGAATAGATTTTTGTTAAGTGTTATACCTTGAGGAAGTATTGGTTGCCTTGATTTCCCCCTTTCAACCTGTTTTTATACATAACATCTTCCCTTTTCTCTATTTGGTTGAACACATATAGAAGATACATGTAGTGTCCTATTTTTCTAGTATAGTTTTGTCACTCCTATGAAGGGTTATATATATATGATAGGTTCATCACTTGATTGAGGAATAATGTTTTACATACATAGTTATATTTCCTTTTATGTTTATGTATGACAGATTGATCACTGGATTGGGGAAAAATGTTTTATATAGTTATATTTCCTCTTATATGTGGCATCATTGATTATCTGTATTAGATGGTTTTGGTTAAGTAAAATGTTATACATATGTTTTTTTTTGTTTTTATCTTATCTATGAAGCAGGGGTATGACATGGATGGTGATCCAAGATTGAGACACATATACCCATGGATTCTCATGGTTATGCGGAATAGATGGTTAATTATGATTTATGGATGATACACAATTTGTGTGATTATATATGTCTAATATTGTACTAAGTAGGATGTGGTAGGGTACCTAGTCATTTTCCAACAAGGATGTTCAATTATGAATGACTGTGGAAGTCATTTCTTCAAAACCAAAATGACTGTGGAAGCCATGCACCATTCTGGGTAAAATGTGATTAAGTTAATTTCATTGTCAAATGCATTTGATTCATTTGATCTATGAGATTGTAAGTGTGCAGGTCTTTGAACAAGGCCTTACCAGCGAACCATCAGATGGGTAAAAGCTCATAATCAGTACCATCAGGAGAAACGCAAAGTTTCATAGCACAGTAGATGAGAGGGCATGGAAATTAGGGTGTGGATTCCTAAATCCAAGAAATATAAAGACATGGAGTCTTGTATATTTAGGGTGCGGAGTCTTAAATATTTAAAAATATCAAGTTGTGGAAGCTTGGATCTTGGAGTAGATCTAGGCATGGAGTCCTCAATCTAATAAGGCACGAAGATGCATGAAATAGGGGTGCGGAATCCCTATTCTCCAGAATAAAAATATCACTCATGGATGAATTTCCTTAAATAAAATTTCATTCTCACAATTCTGGAATGACTTTCTAAAAATAGAAATTTATGTCCAGCGTCTCAAGCACGACTTTCCAAAAATAGTAAATCACTTTACATAAATTGGTAATCAAGTGGAGTTGAAGAAAAACGAATTAACTTGTCATTAATCAATCCTAATAGTTCAATCTTGATTGAATCCTCAATATTATTATTATTATTATTATCTTTTACGAGACTATGATATTATTATTAGAAAGGAATTACAAGTCAATTTTATCTCCTCAATCAATTCACACATCTCCTTCATGACTCTCATGGCTCTATGTAACTCTCTCTCTCTCTCTCTCTCTTAAATAATTCATTATACTCTATTTTATGCACTCATCAAAGAATGGCATATTCAATTTTCACTCTTACGCTCTCTTTAATGCATATGTTACACTCTCCTTAACTAAGGCATGCATACCTCTCCTTAATGGCATAAGTTACACTCCTCTAAATGGAATCCAATGCATGCACATTACTCCTCCTTTATGACAAGAATTGGTTGTTGCTCCTATATATGAGTATCATGTATTCTCACTTGGGGATTAGGAGGCCAAGAGTGGAAGAGACTTTAGGAACATAGTGAGAGGGAGGGATATGGAGAGTAGCCAATTGCTTCCATTATAAATCTGAAATTATTGTTAAAATCCTAAGATCTATAGCTATTGAGGTTGGCCATGAGTCGTATTGAGAGGAAGTGAAAATTTGCTTCCTTAGTTTGCCTTGCAAATCTCTCTACTGTTGTATTTTGGTACTGCTTGTGAGCTTTTGCAACTCGGGGGTTCCAGGAGGAGAAGTTCTTCCTGGATATGGGTGGGAGGAAAACCGGGTGGTTCAAAATGAGTTGGTAAGGATAATGGAGCTGGAGCATACTCTCATTGGAGCTAGAGCATACTCCCAATTTTTGAGTTGTATAAATTCACTGCCAGGTATGTTGACAACATTATACTGTGTTTCTTTTTGTAGTTCATTACATGGTTTTGCTTATCTGGTTGTTGACTGAAACCTAGATTTATATCAAATGCTGCACAATAAATGTTGAAGGAATTTTGCAATAACTCTAGTTTATTTTATGTAAGTTTCTTTTGTACAGTTTCATTGCAAGTTGATTTACATCATGCCTTAATGGCTGAAGCATTCAGGCTGCCATGAGTTTTATGAAAACATGTTAATAGCACAAATTTGGGTTTTCCTTATCTTTTTACAATTGTAGATAAGTTTTCAGAGTATATGTTTGACAAAAGGGATAAATGAGATAGTATGAATTTGTTTTTGGTTGTGGTTTTAAATAATCACATTTCTGAGTGTTTTTGTTTCAATTTATTTTAACTTTAGGGGGTATATGTACCTTATGTCCATGTCACCCCAACTTTGATTTCAAAAAACATAGTTTCAGAATCTAGTTCTGTAATCTTCTATATTTTACAGATTTGTTGTTGCTACCTGGTGGTTTGTCTTGCTGCTTTTTTTGTAGTTGTGATTTACCTGGTAATCTCTTTTTATGAAATCGGTCTGTTATATAAACTTGGAATTATTATTATAAAGTATCAATGGTTAATACATTGATAGTTTAATAAACTTGTGACTGCTTGTTTGATAGTTTAATAGTTAGCAACTTGTTTTGTGACTGTTAACCGTTGTTCAAAATTCCCAATGGCTGTAGCTACATCGTTGTGAGCTATTTGTAAAAATTCTTAAATATTTATAGTCATTATGTGCCTAAATTTTTGTATATGCAGCAATCAAGATGGATGACACTTCTACTTGTGTATTAGGTTCACTTCTTGGCATTACTAACAAAGAAAAAGAAATTATGTAATCTTAGATTCATGTTAGTTAATTTTGGTGAAAACGCCTTAAGGGTTAAGGTTGTAAGTGTTTGACAAAATGCCTCAATGGTTGTACATTTCATGCTTGCAAACTATTTGACATAATGCTTCAATGGTTGTAGCTAATTACATCTATGAATTGTTTATTAAAATGACTAAGTAAATTTAGGATTTGCAACCAAGGTGTTTTTGGAGATATCTCAAAGAATAAGCATGATGATTCCATTGAAGTAAAAATCCATGGAAGGCAAATTGGTTAGGTGAAATGTTGTAATTTGTAGCTCACATATGAATTCATAATAATTGCAAACCACTCCTTTAGAAGTTGGATTATCTTGTTTTTCTTCCCTTTGTTTTACCAAAGAATTCATAGGCATATTATCTAGAACAAAATCAAATTAGCCACTCTTAAACACTCTTAATTGCAATAGAATGAAAAATTAGCTTATTGGAAATTGTGGTTTGTAAATACTGATATTATTTATCCCACTAAAGACTCTATCATTTAAATGTGATTTTAAGACTTATGGTTGTAAGTTTTGGATCTTGAGGAACCATGACCCTGTAGCCTTAATGAGCAATTTAATATTACCATGGGTTAGTTAGTAGAAATTAGTATGCAGTGTAAAGAATACCAATAAAAATAAAAATATAGATATATAACCTTGCATTAACTTTTACGTCTTAAAAACTTAAACTTAAATTGCAATTTGAGTCGGCCTTAGTATAATACTAATGGTTGGCAAGGTGGGACCTTACATATGGTATCAGAGTAGGTTAAAACTCTAGGACCTAGGGCTTGTCTACTAATATTTATTTACTTACCTAAATTTTTCCTTGGCCAGGTTAAGTAATCGTGGAGAGAATATCAAGGAGGAGGAAGGAAGCCTCATCTCCACCTCCCCAAGATAAAGAATCTGAGCAAATATCCATCAGGGAAATAAGGGATATGATGTTATCTTTCCAAAAGATGGTTGAAGTCTTGATTAGCAGGGTTGGGGAAATCTTTCAATGCCTGGTTCTTCATCTCAATTAGAGAGGCAATAAATACCATTTGATGGAGATGTACAAAGAGAGTTGGAAAAAGTTAAGCTTCCTATCTTTAAGGGTACCACAAAAGGGGAGGTAGCAGAAGCTTGGTTGGAAAACATGCGCCTATGTTTTGAGTTGTGGAATTATTTTAGAAAGCAAAAGGCAAAGTTGGCTATATACCAACTTAAGGAGAGTGCACTATTATGGTGGGGGAACTTAGAATCCCAATTGGGATACTCCATGTATACCTTGACATGGGAACGATTTGAAGAGGAATTTCGAGCAAAGTACCTTTCTGCTAAATACTTGGAGAGGAAATTGAATGAGTTCCATGATCTTAAGCAAGGAACTAAGACAATCCTTGAATATGAAGCACGATTCATGGAGTTTCTTAGATATGCTACCCATATAAATGTTGAAGCCCTCAAGTTAAAAAAAAAAATTGTATGGATTGAATCCTATTATAAACGAAAAGGTGCACATTTTGAGGCCTACTACGTTGCATGAGGTATTGCAACAAGCAATTATAGTCGAGGAAGAATTATTGGGGAACAAAGGGGGGGATAAAACCCCAAATCTATCATTCCATGGGAAACCTCCTCAAAGGGGAGGCCAATATGTAAGACATAATTCAAGTGGTTCACATCATCAGGGATTTCAAAAGAATCATACTTTTAAGAACCAAAGAAATAACCCAAGGCAACATCTTCAACAAAGTAATGCTCACACTCAAGAATCACCTAATAAAAGGGTCAAATTTATGAAAATTGCTCCCACTAATGGATGTTGGACTTGTGGAGGACCTCATTATGAGTGAGATTGCCCTGAAAAGAAGACTGAAGCACAATCAGAGCATGAACAAGCCACTATTAGAGATATGGGTAGAGCCCATAGGATTCATGCAGTTGTGAAAAATCGCCAGGTTGAGAATTAGTTTACAGTGCTTGAAGCATCAGGTAAGATAAATGGTATGGTTGTTAATATTTTGATTGATCTTGGTATAATTGAAAGTTCTATTTCTCCTAATGCTTTATTGAAATGTAAATTGGTGGTGATAGAGAAAAATGATTTTGATCAGGTTCAGATGGCCTCAGGGCAATCTCAAAAAGTTGAACGCTTAGTGCAAGAGTGCCCTTTAGACTTGGGAGTGTGTGTCACAATTGTGAATCTTTATGTGACGCCACTTGGTCACTATGATGTAATAATTGGGATGGACTGGCTTGAAGCCCACTAGGCTGTGCTTAGTTGTTGAAGCAAAACCCTTCATTTTTTGAGTGATGAGGTCCAATCTATGGTTATCCATGTGGAAAGGAGACCCGTTTCTTTAAGACTTATCTCATTCTTGCAGATGAAAATAAGTCTTCGGAAAAAATGTCAAATTTATGCTGTAATGACTTTAAATGAGGGAGAGCTTTCATCCTTTGAAAAATATCCTTTCCTTTTAGAATTCTCCGATGTCTTTCTAGAGGAGTTGCCTAGTTTACCTCCAAAGCGGGAGATTGACTTCTTCATAGAGTTAAAGCCTAGTACCGAACCTATATCCAAAGCTCCCTACCAAATGTCTATTGTTGAACTTCGTGAGTTGCAAGTGCAACTTCAAGAGTTATTGGACAGGGGTATGATTAGACCTAGTGTTTCTCCTTGGGGAGCTCCAGTGATATTTGTAAAGAAGAAGGATGGATCCCTTTGGCTCTGTGTTGACTACAGGCAATTGAATCGAGTAACAATTACAAATCAATATCCTTTGCCTCACATTGATGATCTTTTTTATCAAATGAAGGGAGCCACCGTATTCTCCAAGATCGATCTTTGATCTGGATATCATCAGCTCAGAGTTAAAGAAGAGGATATTTCCAAAACTACTTTTCGAACTCGTTTTGATCATTATGAGTTCGTGGTTGTTCCTTTTGGGTTATCTAATGCCCCAGAAGTGTTTATGAGTCTGATGAATGGTGTATTTAGGAATTACTTGGACAAATTTGTACAAGTGTTCCTCGATGACATCCTAATCTATTCAAAGTCCCCAGAAGAGCATGAGCAACACCTGAGATTGGTGTTACAATGCTTAAGAGAAAATAAACTTTATGCTAAAATGTCCAAATGTTCTTTTTTCCAATCAAAAATCCATTATCTTGGACACACTATCTCCAGTGAAGGCATTGTTGTTGACTCGGCAAAGATCGATGCAATTTCAGAATGGCCAACACCCTCTAATGCGCATGAAGTGCGTAGCTTCATGGGTATGGCAGGATACTATTGGAGATTTGTGGAGGGGTTTTCAACAATAGCCAGCCCTATCACTTCATTGCTTAGGAATGGAGTACGATTTAATTAGACAAATGAGTGAGCAAGCATTTTCCAAGCTCAAACAATGTTTGACTACAACTCCGATACTTAAGGTTCCAGATATGTATAGACCATTCATAATATGTACCGATGCGTCAAAATATGGATTGGGTGAGGTATTATCACAAGATGGTAGGGAGATTGTATATGCCTCTAGGAAGTTAAGGACGCATGAGGAAAACTATGCAACCCATGATCTAGAACTAGCAGCTATAGTTCATGCCTTACAACTTTGGCAATGTTATCCGGTGGGAAAGAAATTTGAATTGAAATCAGATCACAAAGGTTTGCAACATATATTTACTCAAAGTGATCTAAATGCTAGGCAAAGAAGGTGGTCAAAACTCCTAAGTGAATATGATTTTGACATAACTTACATCAAGGGTACATTGAGCAAAGTAGTTGATGCATTCAATCAAAGACCACGAATATTTTCAGTAATTCCATTGAAGATTGATTTATGCGAGCACATCTTGAGGGAACAAGATGTAGATGAATGGTGCAAGGAAGTTAAAGTTTCTCTTTCTGGGGAGGGGGCTAAGAAAAACAAGGTAGAAGGGTATTCTTGTGATGACGACGGTATGGTGAGATTCATGCAAAAGATTGTAGTTCCAGATCAAGATGGGCTTCATGAGTTCATTTTGAAAGAAGCTCACCATGCAACATATATGGCTCACCCGGGAGTCCAAAATATGTATGTTGATTTAAAGAAAATTTTCTTTTGGGCAGACATGAAGAAGGATGTAGCAAATTTTGTGGAAAAATGTTTGGAATGTTAGCTAGTTAAAGCAGAACATGGTCATCCAACAGGATTATTGCATCCACATAACATTCCTGAGTCCAAATAGGAAGCAATATCTATGGACTTTATTGTTGAATTGCCTGAAACAACCAAAAGGCATAACTCCATTTTGGTGGTGGTAGATAAACTTACTAAGAGTGCCCATTTTATACTTGTTAGAGATACTTACAAAGCATCTGAAATAGCACAAGTATTTATCAAGGAGGTGGTTAGAATTCATGTTTTTCCTAAGAAAATCATATCAGATAGGGCCTCTATATTTACAGGAAGATTTTGGACTAGTTTCTAGGGAGCCCTTCAGACACAATTAATTTCAGTATAGCTTATCATTCGGAGACTAATGGCCAAATTGAAAGAGTAAATCAAGTGTTAGAGGACATGCTTAGAATGTACGTAATGGATCAACAATATAAGTGGGAATATTATCTTCCTCTAGTGGAGTTTTCTTACAATAACAGTTATCACCGCTCCCTTGGTATGGAACCTTATGAGTTATTGTATGGAAGACCATGCAGAACACCTTTAAGTTGGGATAGATTAGAGGACAGAATCTCAGTAGGTCCTGAAATTCTTCAAGAAATGGAAGAACAAGTGTGTCATATAAGGCAAAGATTAAAGCAGGCACAAGATAGACAGAAGAGCTATGCTGATATGAATAGAGTGGATCGTACTTTTAAAGAAGGGGAATTTGTTTTTCTTCGAGTAAAACCTCAGAAAAGCTCTATTAGTTTTGGGAAAGGATCTAACCTCTCTCCTCAATTTGTTGGGCCTTTTGAGATCATCGAAAGGGTTGAAACTGTGGCATATCATCTTGCTTTACCATCAGTCTTTCATCGTATGCATGATGTATTTCATATTTGGATACTACGTAAGTATGTTCATAATCCATCTCACATTTTAGATTGGCATCAATTACATGTAAAGGACAAAGGAACTCTTAAGGCAGAGCCAGTTTGCATTTTGGACCATCGCACTCGACAGCTCAGACATCGTATGGTGGACCAAGTAAAGGTCCAATGTGACCCATACAATCCTAGTTCCGCCACTTGGGAAGATGCATCTTCTATGCGTCTTGAGTTTCCTTTTTTGTTTAGTTAAACTTCGGGCCAAGTTTACTCCAAGAGGGGGAGTATGCAGTGTCCTATTTTTCTAGTATAGTTTTGTCACTCCTATCAAGGGTTATATATCTATATGATAGGTTGATCACTTGATTGAGGAATAATGTTTTACATACATAGTTATATTTCCTTTTATGTTTATGTATGACAGCTTGATCACTGGATTGGGGAACAATGTTTTATATAGTTATATTTCCTCTTATATGTGGTATCATTGATTATCTGTATTAGATGGTTTTGGTTAAGCAAAATGTTATACATATGTTTTTTCTGTTTATATCTGATTTATGAAGCAAGTGTATGACATGGATGGTGATCCAAGATTGAGACACATATACCCATGGATTCTCATGGTTATGCAGAATAGATGGTTAATTATGATTTATGGATGATACATGATTTGTGTGATTATATATGTCTAATATTGTACTAAGCAGGATGTGGTAAGGTACATGGTCATTTTCCAACAAGGATGTTCAATTATGAATGACTGTGGAAGTCATTTCTTCAAAACCAAAATGAATGCACCATTCTGGGTAAAATGTGATTAAGTTAATTTCATTATGAAATTCATTTGATTCCTTTGATCTATGAGATTGTAATGTGTGTAGGTCTTTGAACAAGGCCTTAACAACGAACCATCAGATAGGTAAAAGCTCACAATCAGTGCCATAAGGAGAAATGCAAAGTTTCAAAGCACAGTAGATGAGAGGGCATGGAAATTAGGGCGTGGAGTCCTAAACCAAGAAAGATAAAGACGTGGAGTCTTGTATATTTAGGGCGTGGAGTCCTAAATATTTAAAAAGATCAAGTTGTGGAAGCTTGGATCTTTGGAGTAGATCCGGGCATAGAGTCCTCAATCTACTAAGGCACAGAGATGCATGAAATATGGTGTGGAATCCCCATTCTCCAGAATAAAAATATCACTCATGGATGAATTTCCTTAAATAAAATTTCATTCTCACAATTCTGGAATGACTTTCTAAAAATAGAAAGTCATGTCCAGCATCTCAAGCACGACTTTCCAAAAATAGTAAATCACTTTACATAAATTGGTAATCAAGCGGAGTTGAAGAAAAACAAATTAACTTGTCATTAATCAATCCTAATAGTTCAATCTCGATTGAATCCTCAATATTATTAATATTATTTTTATCTTTTATGAGACTATGATATTATTATTAAAAATGAATTACAAGTCAATTTTATCTCCTCAATCAATTCACACATCTCCTTCATGACTCTCATGGCTCTATGTAACTCTCTCTCTCTCTCTTTTAAATAATTCATTATACTCTATTTTATGCACTCATAAAGAATGGCATATTCCTTTTCACTCATTAAAAATATGTCATAAAATATTCTTCTTACACTCTCTTTAATGCATATGTTACACTCTCCTTAACTAAGGCATGCATACCTCTCCTTAATGGCATAAGTTACACTCCTATAAATGGAATCCAATGCATGCACATTACTCCTCCTTTATGACAAGAATTGGTTGCTACTCCTATATATGAGTCTCATGTATTCTCACTTGGGGATTAGGAGGCCAAGAGTGGAAGAGACTTGAGGAAAATAGTGAGAGGGAGGGATATGGAGAGTAGCCAATTGCTTCCATAATAAATCTGAAATTATTGTTAAAATCCTAAGATCTATAGCTATTGAGGTTGGCCATGAGTGGTATTGAGAGGAAGTGAAAATTTGCTTCCTTAGTTTGCCTTGCAAATATCTCTACTGTTGTCTTTTGGTACTGCTTGTGAGCTTTTGCAACTCGGTGGTTCCAGGAGGAGATGTTCACCCTAGATATGGTTGGGAGGAAAACCGGGTGGTCCACAATGAGTTGGTAAGGATATTGGAGCTAGAGCATACTCTCATTGGAGCTGGAGCATACTCTGTTATGAAACCAGGTCAAGAAAAAGATAGAAAAGAGAGATCAACGCCTTAGAATTCAGCCTCTTCGAGGGGGCAACCTCCTTTACATTACATAAATGAACAATTCTTGGATGATACAAATGAAAAGACCTCCTTTCTATATATAGGAGTCTAAGGGGTCATTATATAATCAGAGCCTACATAACAATAATAATGTAAGGGCACAATAATAACAATAGTGGGCTTCTATGGGGCACAATAGTAACAATATGGGCACTACATGGGTACATCAATATAATAAGGGGGTTGTACTAATAATAATAAGGGGTTACACTAGTAGTATAGGGGCCTAACATTGTTACTTGTGTTTTGAGGTATTGTTCTCTTCTTATCCCATTTTCCCTTATTCTTATAATTACTATTATAATATTTCTTAGTTTCAGATCCTTGCTTTGATTGCTCATAACAATTCTTTACTTTCTTGATTGCTTCCTCCAATGATTTAGGCTCATCAAAGTCAATACTATTCTTGAATTTTATCAAAAATCCACTAAGGAATCTTTGAATCTTCGCTTTCTCCTCTTTAAGATAAGGCACATACCTCAATAACTCTAAGAATATGTTAATGTACTCCTCATTGGTCATGGATCCCATCTTCAGCTCATAAAACAACTTTTCCCTGTCATCATAATATCTCTCTGATAGATACTTCTTCCTGGAAAATTCTCTTGAACTCACTCCAATTCAACTCCTCTTCTTGAATGCCTTTGACATTCTTTACATCTTCCCACCTAATGTTTTCTTTACAATTAAGACTCAACACATATATTATGGCCTTTATGTTCTCTAAGTAATCATGCAATCTAAAGAATTTATTCATTCCAAGTAACCATGCTTTTGCATCTTGTGACTTCTTCATTTATCCATCAAATGTAGGTGGCTTTTCTTTCTTGAACTCATCTAGAAAATATCCCCTATCATTCCTCCTATAAGGATAATAGTTATGATGAGCATGGTACTTATCTGAACTAGAGCTAGATTGAATCTCATGTCCACTGCCTCACCTATCAGGTGTATCCAAGAATCTTCCATCTCTAATTGTGTCATCTCTATCCAACCCATGCCCACCATGTGAATTACTACTATATGCTCCATTAGTCATATCATCATTTCCATGACTGATCCTAAGTGGTCCCTGTTTCAGCAAGTTTGACAAGCTCTAAAGGATGAATGCATTTACCTCTGCTTGTTTTTCTTGTGCCCTAGCAAGTCTCTCTTGTGATTGAATGATTCACTCACCATATTCTTTGAAACTTCTTATCTTTTCCTTCAAACTTCTCAAAGTGTCTACTATGTGAGGGGATTACTCATCACCATGTTGCTCATATGATCTATAGGGAGAATATCGTGAACTGTAGTCTTCTATCTTGCTAGTCATATTTTATCTTCTCTTCCTACAAGACATATCATGTTAGCTAAACAAAATTATAAACAAACGAACCTACCTCAATATAGTTCAGGGGAGGATATCTCATCTACAATATGAATCAAATTAGCATAATACATGTATAATCATAATCATAATAGTATATAGATGGCATCTCAATCATTATCCCAGTTATCATGCATAATTCCATAATTATAACATCGAATAAGTACTATGCATAAAAAACATATGGACGACACATGCATAAACACTAAATATAAACATTGACATGCATTCATAGCGAACACATCCCAAAAAAACCTCATTAACTTCTGCATTAAAATACGATAGCAACAATGTCCCTTACCATGCATACATAACAAACACATAGACTACAAGCATAGTGAACACATATGCAACCTACATGTACGCATGAAAACATGTGCATCGAAAGAGAAAAAGGAAACCAAAAATCACCCAAGGAGAATGTAACCATGCTCTGATACCACTATGTAATACCCTCCTCCCATATTTAACTAAGTTAACTGGACTACCGTGGTAAACATGTGACGAAGAGTTACTATAGTATGATTCAACTTCCCATGAATAGTTAAGGAAGTAGAACTGACAAGACAAAACCAATATGATCTTCCCCAAGAGGTTCAGAACCTACAGGATCCAACCAACCCCTCCAGGTGTCCAACCCCTTAGCCAACTTGATGTTTTACTAAACTAGACCCCTAGTCACTTCCATGACAAGCCTCCCATGTGACTAGGACCCTCCATTTTCCCCTATAGAAAGGAATCCATGTGACTGTGGCCCTTTTCAAACAATTCTTTGCCCAAAACTTCATGAAACTTCTAGAAATGATAAATAACATTAAGTCAAGGCTACTAATACAAAAACTTGAAGAAGGACTTGACCTGACCCCTACAAACCATGACAGGGATTTCATCAAACATATCATGAACATGTAATCTATAGGTCATAATAACATATCTAACATAGGGATCCCATACTTATATGAGAATCATCAAGAAGGACTGATGCCTCCTCATAATAGCAGCAATATCATCTATTACGTCATGCATTCATTAATATTTCATCTACTAACCAAAACATGATGAGAGCTATTCATAAATACTTTCCTAAAACATGTTTATAACCAATAAATAATGAAATATATCTCAATGATGAAACAACCATTACAACCACAATGAAAATCACATTTAGTCTTATAATACCAAAGGAAAAGGAGCTTATATTAACAAATGAAAATCCAACCAAGCCAAAGACTTCCACATACCACCTGACCATAGATTGGGTTCAACCAAATCTCTCTTTTAGCCAATCACCCTCGTGCCATATCCCAAACATGACTATGGTATCTCATGGAATAATATAAGAACACCAAACCGAGGCTTCCAGAGGCCAAACTACCTTAACCCTCAACCAGTGATTCCACTTAATAGTTGGACATCACTAACCATTGCCAGATTGGTCTCTACCTAAGATGTCTAGGGATCCAAAGCATTTGTCCCAACCAAAGCTTCTAGGACTAGTAACTCAACTCAAAGTTGTTTTCCAGATCAAGAGCATTTTTCCAACCAGGGCTTCCAGGACTCGTAACTCAACCCACCAAGGGCTCAAGAGAATTTTTCTAACCAAGGCTTCTAGGACTGTTAACTCAACCCAATATGTTACAGGGATTCTATAGCGTTTCTCCAACCCAGGCTCCAGGAACTAATAACTCAACCCATAGCCATAAGGAATAGTACAACCAAGCAGAAAATAAAAGGAAAAACCCACAACAGCATGGCTATCCAAGAAATGGAAAGGCTAGGAAAAACCATTGTCAATCTAGGCAATCATCCATGCCAATGACATATCATAACCAAGAAACCACATGCATATGCCATGCATGTCCAAACTAGCAACAAAATCATACATGTAACTCGGTACTTGCAAGAAAAACCCGTTGTAGTTGCTGATCCCATTGCACTCTTGCACTTTCCTGCTCTTCCTTTGCCTCTTGCTCCAAATACCAAGAATGCTAGACTCCTCCAAGAGTTCTCCAAGAAAAAATTAAATGTCCAAGAGCATGAGAGAGAGAGAGAATAAAATGAGAATGCCAAAGATCGAACTAACCATACCTAACACTAACAAAAACTATGAACTGATCCTCAAAAGCCTTTTTATTAACGATGCCTCAATTTTCTTCATTTTCAATTATTTTCCTTCAATTTTCTCATCACATGGAGCCTATGACCTTTCAACTTCCTTTTCTCCTATTTTCCATTATTTTCATAAAGAAATGACAATTAATGCCACTTTTCCTTTTCAAAACATTTTCCATTTCCTTTGCAAATTTCCATAGCCATTAATTAATTAAAAGTGATCCCCATCACGATGTTTTTTCCCAGCATTCATCTTGGAAAATGTGTCCCTTGACCTTGGTTATTATTTTTCCTTTATTAACTTTATTACCTAGACTTTTGACCAGGGTTGTTACACATTGTGACAACTGTTCCCAAATGGAACACAAAAGATACACTTTGCAACAACAATGATGAAAATTGAGTGATAGTGCTTGAAACTTTGGAAAAGAGTGTGATACATGTCTACATGATAATAATGACTCATTAACACAAAGATAATCCCTTGAAACAAAACAAAACTACATTTGTGCGATGTGCGATGCTTACCTGCTAAAAGATAATACTTTGATTTTATTTCAAACAAGACAATAATACATAGAGAAAACACATGTGATGACACTTCATACTTGCGATGAAAACATACAAATTCAAAATAGGCTTCAAAATTCAGGTGTGGGCCAAAAGTTTGGAGGGTGTTGTAGCAATGACAACACTCGGCAACACACTAGTAGAATTCTAACTTATTTGCCTTCATTAATTCTTTTATGCAGGGTCTAGTTCCTCAAGGAGTATTGATTCATCGTTCAGATCACTTTGGTTTCACTACTTATCCCATGCATAAACATAGTCCCATTTATCCTTCCTCAGTTGAACACAATCATAGAGCCAACCATGAAAAATTGTTTGGAGTAAGGAGAAGAGTGATGTTATTCATGAGCTTTATATTTTAAGAGTATAATTTTTAATCTCTAGTGTTGCTCCACTTCCAGCAGGTTTGGATAGTTCCCTAGTGGAATCACTTTAGGAACACAAACATTTCTTCGTTGTAAGTGAGCCTAAACAGTACCCTGACAAAGTTCCTTACTTCACCTCCCTAAAAAGAAAGCCTTTCTCTTCTTTCACCCTTTATTTATTTATTTTATAGAGGATTGTGAATCGACACTTATTCATTTCATCATGGAAGAAGGATCCCAACTTATTGAGAGTAGAAGATGTTGTTCTTTAGAGAAGCATATGTAAAACCTCTGATATTGGTTTTCTCATTTAGATTTTCCATTTGTCCTTCTCTACTTGATCAGAATAGCATCAAAAACACTGAAACATAAAGAACCAAAAATATTCAGGAGGTTTCCAGAATAAATATGGATATCATGGTTCGACACAAATATTTCCTTACACAAGGATCATATTTTCCATCAGAACATCATCGACCAAAAGGTGTAACCAAGATGAAGATGTACTAAAGCTTAGCCAAATTTTGTAGTGTTGCAAGACTCTTTCGAATTCTTCCACATTCATTAGAACTAAAAAAAACACTTACACATACTTCTTATTCACATGAACAAAAGGAAACATAATGAAAATAATGAACATGCTAAATAAATGAACACGAAATACTATGTACATAGGGTAGGTTATAGCCATATACTCTCATTGAAAATATTTTTTAAAATCTTTTCCATTCACAAGAAGAGACTTAGTCTTCCTATCCAAGGATTGGAGATTATTTGTATGAGGGTCAATCTTCTTATGAACAGTAAATGATTTGATCCATAGGGATTGGAACTTAGTGTGTTTCCCCTTCTCTTTGTAGGCTTCATTCCACTTCAATACTAGGTTACCAACACTAAATTATCTTTTCCCTATAGATTTCTTATCAACCATCTCTTAATATGACTTTGGTGAAGAGATTTTTTATTTTTTTTTTGTTTCCTTCTTCTTACAACTTAAGGAGAGTATCTATCCTACTCTGGCCCAAGAGGCAAGGCTTACCCTAGGATTCTTGGGAATGTTGAAGGGTAGAAAGGTAAATGTTCAAAGGTAGGATGACTTCTTTTCTATACACTAGGAAGCAAGGAGAGGTATTCAAAGAAGGTTTAGGTGTGACATGGTCATCCCATAAGGCATTCACCAAAGCATTGTGCCAGTTCTTTTGTTTAGAGAAGACAATATTTTTTAATGATATAAATGAGGTTCTGATTAGTCGACTCAATAAGACTATTTCCATGCAGATAATAATTAGATGAATGCTTCAATACAAAGACATTTTCTAATGTAGAATAATATAATTTTAGCAATGAAAAATACATTTCATTGTAAGAAATAAGTGAAGTCAGAATGTTGAACCTAGTAATAATATTCTACTTGAGGACGTTGATGACTTCCAGATCAATCAATTTCTTGAGGGGAACTATTTCTATCCATTGCATGAAGTAATTTGTAGCAGTGAGGATATAACAATGTCTCTTCAATGAGTGCGGAAAAATCTTACAGATAACATCTAAGCCCCATCGTTGAAATGCTTCTTCTACTATAATGGGCTGCAATGGAGAGGCTACATTCTTTTATTGGCTAACACATTTTTGACAAACTAGACACTTGCGGGAATAAGCCTGAGCATCTTTGAAAAGTGTGGGACAATAGAAGTTTATATGCATAACATTTTACACTGTAGTGTCCCCCATGAAATTTCCTCTGGCTGGACCATCATGGAGGTCACACAGTACCCTTTCCGAATTTGGTTCTTCCAAGCACCTGAGCAAGGCTCGATTGTGGTGAATTATGAAATGCACTCCGTGTAACAATTGATAAGATGAATATTTCAATTTTATTGCCCTCTTTTGTCTTGTTGATAAATGAGAGGGTAGACCACAATGCTCATTAAATGTCACATGTATGTCTACCAAGAGGTTGGTGTGTCAGTGGAGGTAGCTTGTTTTATATTGTAAATTTCAATATCATGTTCCAATCTAGAAGAGTCATCTTTCGATGCATTTGTTGCTTCTGTTGCTAGCTAGAATAGACCATGGCCTTTGATAGTGTGAACTAGTTTGAACTCAAGATCGTATTCCTATAAACCATTCATCCAGTTCACTCTTATTTCACCTAGCTCTTGTTGAACAAACAAAGATCTCACAATCGGGTGTGGAACAAAGATAATACAATGATTTTTCATAAGATAGCGTTGAAAGTGTTTTACCACATTATAGACAATGTATGCTTATTTATCGATGCCATGATAGTTAAGTTCGAGTCCTTGTAATCTGACACTCATGAATGATATAGGTCGCTCATTATTCTGATCATCTTTTTGTGTAATAACGACAATAATAGAACTCTTAGAAGTGAAGGTGTAGAGCATGAAAAATTTGCTGAAGTCTAGACTATACAGTGCTGGTTCTTCTGCGATAAATTTCTTTATATGGGATAATTTATCCTTTCCCATTTTATCCCACTTGTGTGTCGCATCCATATTTATCATCTCCTATAGTGGTTTCACTATCTGTGCATGGTCGGAGATGAATTTTGAGAGGAAATTAATTTTCCCCAAGAAGGATTGCATATCTTTCCTGTTCACTGGGAAGGGAATCTGCATGATAATTATGACCCTTTCAGTTTTCACCTTAATCCCACTTTTTGTAATAATATGGCCCAAGATATTTCCCTTGGACACTAATAATTATCTTCTAGGGATTAAGAGATACCCCTTATTTACATCATCACTTGAAAATCTGCTTCAAATGGCGCAAGTGGTCAGATATTGTTTTCAAAAAAACATTACATCATCAAGATAGACCACTATGCTTTGACCAATCAGGTAATGAAATGTGATGTCCATCCCGTGTTGGAAATTTGCACCGATATTAATAAGTGCAAACGAAATTTTCTTGAAAGAAAATGTACCCACTTGGTTCGAAATGTCATTTTATGTTTGTTAGGATTTGACACTAGAACATGGTTGTAGCCCAAAAATCCATCCAGCAAGGAAAAGATTTTAGACCCTAATACTGTACGTAGAATATGTTCCATTAACAACATTGTATAGTTGTCTTTGTCGGAGGCATGATTAAGATTGCAGAATTCTATGCATAGGAATATTTTCGTGGACTTCTTCCTCACTAGGACCAAATTTCATACTCATGTTGAATATCACACTTTAAATATGACTCAAGCATCCAATAGCTTCCTTAACTGTTTCTGAATCATAGGCTTAAGAATCAGATGAACTTTACACAACTTATGCTACAAAAGGCTTGGCCCCTTCGTTGATGGGATTTACATGCTATATTATTCACATGTTGTAAGTTTTGAGATAATTGTATTTCCACACGAAAACATCTCGATACTACTTGAAAAGGTGGATGAAAGATTTCCACTCTTGTGTAGCAAGTGTTGAGATTGTCAAAATTTGAATCTTCTTTTGTACCAAGATTGACCTTCTTGTGTGAAAAGCTAAAATATGAGTCTTTTCATTCACTGACCCTTTAAAGCAATTTTTGAAGCCCAACTTTTCAAGTGACACCATTCCTTTGGGCATGGGGTTTTATTTCCTTGCTCGAGCTAGATCCTATAATACTTTATTGTGGTCGTCCTCATTGATGGCTACATCCTTCAATGCATCAACATTCACCATAAATTCTATTATCTTTTGGTCATCATTGAAAACACAAAAGTTAGTGATATTATCAGGAACACATGGCTTATAAATAATTCTAATAGAAAGCTATCCCTAAGCAGTGCCAACCTAGAAACAACATTATCTAATGTATATATAGAAACGTTACATATTCTAGGAACATAAACAATATTGAAAGCTTGGAATTATGAAATAAAATGCCATACCTTTTGTTGGTAACTTTTAAGATTAGTTGATACATAGTGTATAGTATCCCGTACCTATTGTACGATGATTTTAGAGTCACATATTTCTTTAAGAACCCCAACTTTGACATCGATGGATTTATTCAAACCCAAGATGAGTGCTTTGCATTTTTGGATATTGTTGGTGCTCTCAAATTCCAAGTGGAAAGAGATAATTTTTTTCTCCGTTATGGGTCTAATAAAATGCAACCAGTTTCAGATCCCTCTTGCATTTTCAAACTGTCAAAATATAAAATCCAAGAATTATAAATTCTAGAGTTACGATATATGCTAGTGCTATCTTTGTCTTTTGTACAAATATCATTATCACTAGTTAGATTTCTAGGAAGGAGTTACAACTATGTATATGGTGGGATTAGCGAAGGCTGAGCTAGATAACATCTGTGATCTACTTCCAGAAAGAAATTTCTGAAAATCAGTGCTACAAAGCCCATTGGTTCATTTTTTCTTTAAGTTGTGTCACTGTACGCTTTAAGTAGGGATGACTTTCCACTTGAATTTTATTATTTTTGCCCTTAGATGGAAGCCATAAATACGACCAGTCCATCACAAAATATCCTTGAAGTTTGCTGGATGGCTTAGTAGTAACCCATAGGGTTCTAGAATGTCCACAACTACGATATTTATACACTGGTGAACTCTATCATGAGATGAGAGATGGATAAGAACATTCTTGAGTTCACCTATAGTCTAGACAAGTGATATTTCCAGTTGTATAATCTGCACACCAATTTTATCCCATTGTGCATTTATTTTCTTAGCAACTGAAAATGGAATAAAATTCACAGATGCACCAGAATCAACTAAAAATTTGTGAAAGTTATAATTGAAAATTTTAAATGTTAATAGAAATGGTGGGCAGAGAGTGTTAGAACTTAAATTTACAACATTTACAACAAATTTGAGGATATAATGAGAGTTATTGGATATTACCTGCGATGCAAAAACTTCTTTACTTGGCAAAGTGTGCGATGAAAGTACTTGAATAATTAGTTCACAATGTCTCGTTATCCTTATGAGCTTGAAGAGTGATATGTTAGCATGAGATATATTCATGTCTTCAACAATGTTATAATCAATGTTTTCCATTACAACAGGATGCGCTGATGAGTCAGGTGGTGTAAATTTATTCTTGGTAGTTGATAAATTTATCCAAGCTATGATGATGGACTTGTTTTTTGTTGTTGCTAGAAGTGTTCTTTGAAGAAGGAGCACCTCTAGACTTATTCTATGAATTTTGAGTTGAGTTTGAAGGTGGAAAAAGTTTGTGCAACAACTATTTCTTAATATCCTACTAAAAAATAACTCCTTTTCTCCTCAGATTGTAATTATCGTATGACTTATTTGGAGGAGATTCACTCATTTCTTGTTGATCAACACTTTGTTTGTGAGCATTGTATATAATATTGAATGTCTAGTAGCTGAACTATCTTCGGTCGCAACAGGTTCGCTTATTTATTCATTCTGCTAAGACTGTTTTTCTGTTAATAAAGTATCAACAATATTAGCCATCATAATGTTCATATTATGATTCCACTATGGGCATGTATTCTCAAAATGTTTCTCTTGATGAAAAGTGTAGAAATTATCCATGGCCAAACTTTTGATGTTGAACACTATGTTGGAACTTTGTGCAGATTTGGCGTGTTGTGAATTGTTATTTATTTTAAACAATGTTGGCTTGGAAAGACTTGTTTATGGTAGTAGGTGCCTTGCTTGATCGTCTATTCAATTTTGAAACTTTGTTCGTGTGAAACTTCAAAGACTTGGTCAATCCTTCCATGTCGAAAGAGTCTTTGTATTTTTTTTTGTTGGAAGAGGCTTGGCTTTTCTTACCAAATTCCTTAGAGTCGTTGGAGTCATCATCACCTACGATGAATCCAACAGATCATAAATCTTTTTCTTCAGCAAGAGATTATGCAAATTTTAAGTCCAATGTTTCCTTCGTAACTCTCTTTACAAAAAAAAAATAATAAACGATAAGGAGGATGTGTAATAATTTTTAGTGATGTCATCATGAGGCTTCACATCAGCAAGGAACTTATTTAGTAATAACATAACTTTCTGATTAAAATATTTGATTATTTCTTTATCCCCCACTTTCAAATTCCCAAGTTTTTTCAATAACATAGCACGAGTCTTCTCACCAACAAAATTTTCAAGAAACAAATTCTTAAAATCTCTTTAGTTTTGAATTGAATTGGCTAGAATACCATCATAACATACAAATACTATACCTTCTAAATTATACTGAAATAGTATTAAAGAAACATCGTCGAAACGTACCTCAAGAATATGTAGATGCATGTAGAACTTGTCTATATGATATTTAGATTTGTCTTCTTCTCTGGGTCGAACTTTGATAGTGGATTTCTAAATGTTTGGGCATCTTGTGAAGATTTTCTGGAAGAGAAAGTGGCCATTGGGCCATCCAATCCAAATTTGTGTCAGCCATGTCTTTGTCTTTGTCCTCCTCGTCTTCTTATGAATCAAAAGAGGCTTCTCCCTCACTATTAGGATCTATGACGTAATTAGGGTGCTCCTCATGAGAAAATTGAAAATATTCTCCCTCATTATTTAGATTCTCCTCAACAGGTGGAAATTCCCCTTTCTTCTCTATAGGTTCAACCAAATCTTTGAGGGTTGCGATAACCAAATATTGCGGAAATGAAGCAAGTACGCCACTGGGAGTTACCTCTTTCTTTATAATCTTATGAGGTAGAATTGTAGCGATAGGGAGTAGACCAATATCTCTCGAAAAATGATGAGTGATGGGTTATATAGTCTAGAGTTTATCGTAAGTAACCTCAAAGGATTGCCTCAGGCTAGACTAAATAGTTTCTTCATCGTCGAGAGTATGAGTGGGAGTCAAAATTGGAATGTTGTTTCCTTGGGGGAAAGTCTATTTGTTAGGATGTGGCGAGTTTTCAGCCATAAAAATGTGGTTTCCCTCCTTCTATATCCATAATTTTGATGGTGCTAGATACCGTCAACATCTAAGGGGGTCTCCTAGATGAAATAGTTTGGTGTGGGAGTCCTTCAGAAATAAGGTCCAGTTGCCATATATCATTGAAGATATGCCTTGGCTAAAATTTTCAACATGAGAGAGTAATATATAGGTAATTTCGGATTCGAAAATGAGTATTCCTTGTGGAATGTTCAATTTCAAAATATATCAAGGTTCTTCTACCAAAAGGGGGAATAAAAGCGAGCCTTTAAAAGACAAGTAATAGTACTAATATAATAAAGACACACTCGCATATATATATGAATGAATCATTGGACAACTAGCGAAATAGTTCACATAAAAGAAATGATTGTTAAAACAAATATAACACACCTTCAACAAGATAAGTACCAAAGCCACCAAAATAGTTCAATTTCCTTAGTACAAATGAAAACAACATACATCACAAACATTTAAAGAACAATCTTACAACATTTATGACATATACATGAAAGTGTGTTGGATCAGCGAGCTTCGAAATTAAGAAAAAATTCCAAGATACTTCAAGACAATAAGCACCACTAGCTCTAATAGTGGAACATTAGCGCAGCCACTTGCTTCTTCAAAAGAACTATCTTCCTCTCGTATGCCTAGTAGGAGGAGCCAAGGTGAAAAGTAGTTTACATGAGCACTAAGGGTGTATATGTAACAAATGGGGTGATCATTCACCTCCCTTGTGACTCTTAGACTACCCCCATTACTGTTTGACTTCTCTATGACATTTTGACTTCTACATGAATTTTCACATTCTATACATGTCTCTTGGAATTCCACTTTACATTATTTTTATCCAATATTTAATTTACATAATCCATAAAATTATGTGGAAATGATGACTCATGACATGACATGATTTCACATTACACTAATGACATGCACTACATGATGACATGGAAATGCCAAGCCATTCTTTGCTGCTACTTTCCTTGTGTCTTCTTGAGAGATGGATCATACTCCTCTTCTTCCTCCTCCACATCGCTTTGAAGATAAGGAGTCTTCAATGTGATATTTATCTTCAACCACAGTCGCGATCTAGTGTCCCTTTCTCTTTCTTGATTGATAAAATTGTTTTCACAACTTTGAAGGTGTTTTATAGTGGGGTCTCCTTATCCATTTCCTTCATAATTATCTTGTCATAATATGATAGAATACCTAAAAATGAAATCCACTCATGATAAGATGATATCAGTCCAATAAACCCCTAGTCTAACATGCTTCATGATAACCAATTATTGAGATCGAACTAGGTGATAGACTGGTAGACAAGCCCAAGGATTGTATAGTTGCATAGATTAGGAAGTCAGGGGTCATGACTAAGCCTTGACACTATGAAATTCATAATTCAGGTAGGCTGGGGCTACTCATTTGTGTAGTTCAGGGGATCAAGAGGTCAGGCCAAGGGCTTGAGGCTTGAATATACCCACAACGCAGTTTTATAGGGAAAAAGGCCAATGGATTCTGCAGTTGCATAGTTCAAGGGCCCAAGGCTGAGGCTTGATGCTTGAGATTGCGTATTTCTTAGTGGAGACTGAGTGAAGGAAGGTACTGTGAATTTTTGGAGCTTAAGGGTTGGGATTGAGCACTGAGACTATGTAGTGCAAAGTTCTATTTGGCATGGATTACATAATGCGCAATGCCAAGAGGCAAGGTTAAATATTGAGGACTAAGACTATTCAGTGTGTAGTTTGGGAAGGCTGAGTGATGCTAGTTTGCTTGGTCGGGAAGTTTTCTAGATTTTTCTAAGTGTTGTATCAATGAGGTGAAAATGTACAATGAAAAGCTTAAGCATGATCACACAGTTAAAATACTTGAAGGCATAACATAGATCACTTGAAACACATGAACAACATACTTTCCTCAATGCAATGACATTGTGATAGTTGTTCCCAAATGTGACACTAAAAATACACTTTGTGATGACAATGATGACACTTGTGCGACAATGCTTGAAAATTTGGAAATGAGTGCGATACATGTCTACATAATAATAATGACTTATTAACACAAAGGTCATCCCTTGCAACAAACCAAAACTACATTTTTTCGATGTGCAATTCTTGTCACGCTAAAATATGACACTTTAATTTTCTTTCAAACGGGACAAGAATACTTTGAGAAAACACATGTGATGACTCTTAATAATTGCATCAACAACATAAAAAGACAAAGTAGGCTCTAAAATTTGGATGTAGGCCAAAATTTTGGAGGGTATTGTAGCAAGGAAAATAGGTTATAAAATGATCACATGACTCCAAAAGAGAACGCAATAATGTAACTGTCTTATCTTCCCATTTGAGATTTACATCTATACTAGACAACTAATAGAAAAGAGTATCGAAATAATTCAAATGATTAAGGATATTTTTACCTTCATCTGGAAATTGTATATTTTCCACTTCAAGTAGATTTTGTTTGTCAAGGGATTTCTCATATAAAGGCTTTCTAACTTAGTCCATAAGTCTGTTGTTGTTTTCTCTTCAATGATGTTAAACAACACATCATGTGCCAAACATAGACAAATAGCCCTAAGGTCTCTTGTATCCATGTCCTCCCAGTCTTCTTCATCCATATCCACATGTTTCTTTTCCCTTCCCAACGACACCTTTGCCACTCCTTGTTGCACGGGTATATCTGACATCTTAATATTCCATAGCTCAAAGCTATTATTCCCATTGAAGTTTTTAATTTCAAAATTTTCACTTTGCATCTTCCCCATTAACATAAAATTTTCCCAAAATATCTAATACCACCTATTGAGTTGAGAAACAAAAGAATAACATGCAAATAAATTTTAATTGCAAAAAATAATGACAAATAAACAATATAGCATAATAATGAAACATAAAAATTGACACAATGTTTCACATGGTAAAACACTATTTGAGAGAGAAACATCCATGAAGCAATGATAATCAGTATTATTATTATTAAAGGGAGATTTACAACAAACAACTCATAAGCATATATTCTCCAATCATTCAATCCACTCTCCATTCACGTTATGTGTTAATATTACTTCTATAGGATTACATGGATAAATAACAACCTGTCATATTTTTCTAAATGTCCATAGTTTTTAAAATAGTTACATAAGAGGGATTTCCCGAGATCACACGGTGGATAGCAGCGAAGCTCTGGTTCTAGGACGGAGGGCAATAGGCACCAATGGAGACACAGGGAGGAGGGAGTTCTGCTCCCTCCTACAGTAATATGGTAGCAAACAGAGGACGAGGAGGGAAAAAGAACAAACCTCCACAACCCTTGGAGATCAAGACAAAAACCACCGAAACGCAGAAGGCGAAAGGTAGCAAAACCCATGTAGAGTAAGGGACCGACGAAGAAGACTCTGAGGAGGAAAAAGAGCAAGACATAGGTCAGGGGTCAGAGAAGAGAGCCAAGATGGGGCCCTGTAAACCCAAAACCATTACTAAACCTCAGGTTATTCTGAATGATCCAACTCTGCAAGTGCACAGGTATCACGTGGCAAACTATGCCATCACATGCAAATTTATGGGAATCTGGCCATCAAAGAAAGCATTTTACACCTAGATAAAATACAACTAGAAACCAAAGGGGGAGTTAAATATACATCTTGGATCCAAAGGTTTTTTTTACTGTGGTGTTTATGAACATGGAAGATAGGGACGTGATTTTTGAAGGAGGGCCATACTTCTTTACAGCTGTTGGTCTCTATATGTGGCCATGGACAATGAAATTTGTGCCAGAACATGAAACCTTCACTTCGGTACTGGTATGGATTAGACTATACTCCTTATATTTAGATTATTGGATGCTAGAATCTTTAAAAGCTATAGGCAATAAATTAGGGCATTTCTTAAAAATATCAGAGGCAACTCTATGGGGAGAATATACATCCTATGCTCGTATATGTGTGGGGATGGACCTATCAGGAGACCTTCCAGATGAGGCCATTCTAGAAGTCTATGATGAGGAATGGGTTCAAACAGTTGACTATGAACAAATCCCGTTTAGATGTCACAAGTGTCATGCGCATGGGCACCTATCCAGAGACTGTCCTCTTAATAGAAAGGAAGAAAACCTAAATACTTACAAAGGGAAAGACTAGACAAGTTTCACTAGAGTAGAAGGAAAAGGAAAAGGAGGGGGAAGGAAGACACAAAAGAAACCTATGGGGAATGATAAAACTAAAAGTTACAACATGTTTGAGATCTTAGGAGAACAAGAGGTAGATGGAGGGGATCAAGAGAGTACAGAGAAGAAGATAGCAAGGGGGAAAGAAAGAGGTACCAACATGGAGTTCACTCAGGAACAGAACGAACACACAATGGATCCTTTGAGTAACATGGAAATAGAAAAATACCAGGAAATGTCTGAAAGTGAAAGTGGCACAAAGGATCAAGAATTATAGGAGATCCTAGAAAGGGAAAACCTAGAGCTCGAAAAGTTTCTAGAACAGGGAGGAAACCTAGGAATAAACTCCATCCCTCAGGAGGATGTGCACAAGGTCCAACAGATATTCCTGAAAAAGTCAAACCAAACAACTGCAAGAGTCAAAAGGGGACATGGCAACCAGGAAAACAAAGGGACTTCCTCAATAGGATTAATAGAAGGAAAACTAACAAAGAATCTAGGCAAGAGGAGGGGAAGAAAAAGACAGAAAGGACTACTACTGGAGTGTGGCAAACTCATGATTGACTCAGGAAGGATGAAAGAACTTTCCATTTACTCCTTTAAAACCCCACCTCAATGAAAATGACAACATGGAACATTAGAGGACTTGTGAGCAGGAGAAAACATAGGAATCTAGGTAAAAGAATCAAAGAGGAAAAACATGACATAGTATTCATACAGGAAACAAAATGCTATGTGGAGAGGATCTGTGAAAAACAAAACAAATGGTTAAATAGATATGAATACCTTGAAGTTAAGGAAAATAAATCTGTTGGTGGCATTCTCACTCTATGGGATCCATAGAAATTTGGTGTGATTGATGCGGAGGCATCCATACATCACCTTTCACTGATTTTCCAACCGATGGGTGACAAACAATGTTACATGATCACCAATGTCTATGGTTCGTAGCCAATGGAGGACAAACTTGGACTCCCCACAACACTGGAGTATATGAAGAAGAGATACCCAGCTCTACCCTATATTCTTGGAGGAGATTGTGACATAACAAAATCACTCATGGAGAAGAAAGGAGGAACTAGAACACTTGGCAAAGACTCAGTTGCCTTCCAAAACTTATTCACCAATATGAATTAGTTGATATGGAAACAAGCAATGGAATATTCACTTGGAATAACAAAAGAGGGGGACCTACCCAAGTAGCCTCAAAATTGGACAGATTTATTGTTTCAGAGGAACTTCTTCTCAGGGCAGGCAACATTACTACACTCATTCTACCTTTTGGAGGTTCAGGTCACTGGATTATCCAATTGGAAGCTTCCCTCTTTGGAAAACCAAGGAAAACCCCCTTCAGGTTTGAGAACACTTGGCTCACACTTTCAGATTTCCTCACTAACATCAAAGAATGGTGGAAGGAAGAGCTTCACCTTCAAGGTAAAAAAATGTTCCTTCTACACAGCAGGCTCAAACACATTAAAGGTAGACTGAAAGAGTGGAAGAAAAAAGAATTTGGTAACATATTCAAAGCTAAGGAAGATGTGGAAAAGAAACTAAAGGAAATAAACCATACTCTTATCACTGAAGGATATACAGAAGAAAGGAAAGAGATGGAAGAGTCACTCTAGTAGCAGTGGGACAATAGATGCATTCAAGAGGAAATATTCTGGAGGCAGAAATCCAAAGTACAATGGACCAAAGAAGGGGAGAGACAACAAATTATTTCACAGATCCACCATAGCTCACAGAAACAACAATAGAATTGTGAAACTTACAGACCAAAATGGAATAGAGAGAAACACTCATGAAGAGATGGAGAAGGTTCTACTCTAGCATTTTTAGAAAATTTCTAAGGAAACCTTGGAAGACAGATACCAGTCCACAAAAATATTTACTCAGTACATTCCTAAATTGGTCACTAGAGAAGATAATTTCAACCTCAACAGACCAGTAATAGAGGAAGAAATAGAGGAAGCCACGAAAGAGATGAAAAATGGGAAAGCGCCAGTCCCGGATGGCTTTAATGTATACCTTTAAAAAGCCTATTGGAGGATAGTGAAACAGGACATCCTGGAGGTAGTGGAAGACTCTCAAAGATTTAAGACAATCTTAAAGGCGCTCAACAAATCTTTCATAGCCTTAATCCCCAAATATGAAAATGCCACCTCTCCAGACAAATTTTGACCTATAGCATTATGCAATGTGATATACAAAATTATATCCAAAGTCATTTCCAACCAGCTCAGACCTCTCCTTCCAACCCTAGTGTTAGAGGAGAAAACGAGCTATGTGGAAGGAAGACGAATTCTAGATAGTATAATTCAAGCTCATGAAATGGTTCATTCACTCATTACCAACAAACGGGCAGGAATGATTATGTAGTTGGACACTGTAAAGGCATATGACAAGCTTAGCTAGTCATACATAAGAGCAATATTAAAAGCCTATGGCTTTGATCGCAATTGGATAAAATGGGTTATGGCACTAGTTACCACTGCCAGCTGTTTAATTCTTCTCAATGGCTCTCCTTCAAGAACCTTCAAGCCTTCTAGAGGTCTCAGGCAAGGAGATCCTCTTTCTCCTTTCCTTTTCATTCTAATGATGGAAGGGTTAGGGAGAGCTATCAGAGCTGCTAAGGAGGAAGGGAGAATTTAGGGTTTGAGACTCACTCAAGGTGGGGACACGGTGACACATCAACAATTTGTGGATGATACCATTCTTCAAGGCACACCCTCTGTCAAGGAAGCCAAAGCATTCAAATAGGTTTTGAGTGAGTCTACTAGGGCAGCAGGCACAGAGGTAAGTCTTATTAAATCAAAGATTTTCTTTTTCAATACAAAGAAATATTTCCAAAATTTTGCGCTTTCAAAGGAGTCACTGCCTATGAAGTACCTGGGAGTTCCTCTCATTGACAAACTGCTTCACAAGGTATCTGGGAGCCTATTCTTAATAAGCTAAAAGACAAGATTCGTAAATGGACAAATAGAGCACTAAATCTAGCAGGGAGACTAGTTCTCACTAAGGCTATCCTCCAAAGTATCCCTATCTATATGCTATATGCCATTACAGCACCAACCAGTGTAGTTACTAATACAAGAAACATTTAGAGAGACTTTCTCTGGGGGAAAGGTGAAGAAAAGAAGAAATGGGCCCTTGTGGCATGGGACATAGTGTGCAAACCTAAATCCCATGGTGGCTTGGGTCTGCATGACCTAGGAATTCTTAATATAGTTCTTGGAGCCAAAATCTGGTGGAGATCGCTAAAGTAAATACAAGCCCCCTGGGCAAAACTTTGGAAGAAAAAATATGCTAATGAATGGAAGGAGAAGAATCTAATCAGAATGACAAGACAAGTAAAAGGTTCTACAATTTGGAGTAGGGCATGGGAGAACAGGGACCTAGTCCAAAATCACAGTTTCTTGGAGATCAGAAATGGAAGCCTGGCTTGGTTCTGGGAGGATAATTGGTAGCAGAAGGAAAATCTCTGAAGTGAATAATTAGTAGACATTCACATTGATACCATCAACAAAGGATTAAGGTGGGTAAGTGACTATTGGGACTAATCAAGGAACAATGGGAAATGGAGAACATGGAAACTTCTAGATTATAGAGAAATGGGCATGCTGCATACTCAAGTTATAGCCCTTAAAGGTCTTTTAGACAAGAGACAAATCTTAAACTCAAACTTGGATGATCAGCTAAGATGGGGAAAGAACAAGCAAATCTCTTCAACCTCAAGGAAGCCAAAATGATAAATGCAAGGCTTAACCTTTCAAACACAGATAAGATGTGGAAAGAAATCCAGGAAAATCCTCATTAGATGAAAGTCAGACTGTTCAAGTGGCTTGTTCACCAGGGCAAGATTCTGACATGGGATAATCTTAAAAAAAAAGGCTTTGTTGGCCCCTCAAGATGTCACTTATGTAGACAACAAGAAGAAACTACAAATCATCTCTTGAATAGATGCACTTTCACCAAAACACTTTGGAATTGGGTTGGAGAAGTCTTTGAACAGATAGAGATGTTAATTACATCATCACTACTTTGAAGAATTGGAGGAAAAATTTCTCGGATAATGAGATCATAAACTCCGCCTAGATGCTGACCCCAGGATTCTTAATCTAGAATGTCTGGAAGGAGCAAAACAATAGGATTTTCAAGTAGAAAGTGAGTCCGGTGAGCAACATCCTCAAACTAGTCCTTAAACAACTCAAAGAAACTGTGCATATCCTGAAAGGAGCAGCTACAGCTAAACCCATTGGAAAAAGAGAGGCCAAAACATTGGAGAAGTTAGAGCTCAAGGTTATTCCCCCTTAGGGCTCTATGCAGATTATGAAGAAAACCTCAATAGAAAAGTCTTCTTGGCAACCCCCTTCTCATGCTTTTTTAAAATTCAACATAGACGGGGCTTTAAAAGGGAATCCGGGAGAAGTTGGTTATGGAGGGGTCTTGAGGGATGAGGAAGGAAACATACAGGTCATCTTCCACAGTTATCTAGGAAAAGAAATTGACAATATGGCTGAGCTCATGGAAATGGAATTATGCCTAGAAATACTGCTCAAGTACAACATTCAAAATGTCATCATTGAGGCTTATTCAGAACTAGTCATTAATTCAGTGAAGAGGATAAATGCTGGCGCTGCGCCTGAGAAAATATCATAACATTGGTGGCTTCTGCAAGTCTACCAAAGAATCCAAGTGCACCTAAGAATGCTAAGAACCCTCAGGTTGGTGCATGTTCGTAGGGAAGCCAAAAAAATTGCGGAATGACTTGCCAATGATGGGGTACGAAATAATCATATTGATTTATGATGATGGTGGGAGGAGATAACAAATGATAGGTTGAAGGAGGGATGTTCATCAAGGACCCTCAGTGACCGACAACAACATCAGGAAAATCAAGAGACAGTATTAGTTGACATCGAGCCACAGTGACAGGGTCCAGTTATTCTGGTTTCATTATGAAGTGTTTTGACGTAAGTGAGATCCTTTTTAGGTTGTAGGTCTATGTCGGCCTCATTAATGCAGGTAATCGAAAACCATATGTCTCAGGGGGATGGCTAGATGGAGGGATCTTGATCTCCCTTTCGCCCATGAGTCGGAACCTAGATTTTCTCGGTAAACACAAAACCCCAGCTTTTATTCCTGTGAATAACTTTACTGTCCTTGTGGTGGTTTACGGTATATTGCATGCTCATCAAGCTGGAAGTGGTTCTTCACATTTGGGAGTGATTCCACTCACCATGAAACACGTGGTTAAGGGTGGGGTGGAATTACTGCCTTCATCGTGCGCTAACTATCAGTGCTCTTAGTCCGCGTGATATGATCTGTAACTATTGGATCTAGCGAGGATAATCTACGACCATGATTTTGCATGCAAGTTGTTGGGTCCACATCAGAGGTTATGTTTCAAGTTGTTTGCAAGACCTCTTCGGGATCACGCATAAATGGTGATTTCGGATGGTTAAAGTGATCAAAGGATAAGTCAAAAATGGACCCGATAGGATTATAGATTATGGTCTATTGGGTTCATCGGGTCTGATTCATTTGTTAAAAGGTGTGCTTATTGGCCACTTGATTTGTTTTTCATCCACTGGATCTTCAGCTCAAGATCCAATGGTCAGTTTTGCATTGAAGGTATGTTTTGGCAGGCCCACTTCCTTGGGTCCGCTTTGTCGTTTTGATACCATGAATTGGGGTAGGCCTATCATATTGGTGGGCGTCATCGCTGCAGTCACCTCTATACACTATTTCTCCTTTTAATTGAATAGAAGGATCCACTCTTTCCTTAGCAAAAAAAATAGTTACATAAAAACTTTTTACATAAAACAAAAAAGTTCTTTTTATATGTTTTTTCAAAAATTCAAATTAAGAAAAATATCCCAAACCAAAAGAACAAATTTTACCTATTATCCCAAGAAGATAAAAAAATAGTTAGAAACTTCTAGCAATAAATCACTCATATAAAAAAAAAAAGTATTCCCAAAAACAAAGAAAATTCCAAATAAAAAAACTTCTAAAATAATCTGAGAATTTTAAATAATATAAATATAATCTAGCATTTAAAATGAGTATAATACCATTTTTTTTTTTGTCACGAATATAAGGATGAGTAGACTGAGTTATAACATATTACATGAGATTTGTTTAAATACAGTTTTAGTGACTAAATCATAAAATATGATTGAAAAATAAGTTCTCGTAGTCTGTTGGAGTTTGATTCACTCTTTTTAAACGAGCTAACGGGGACATTACCGTTGAATTATTCAATGATGAACATGCTAAATTAACTTGCAAAGCATAATTGGAGAGTGCATATCCTTGATCATTAAATTCTCTTAGAACATGATAAAAAGGAAATATCACAAAACACAAACATACTAACACTCTTTTCAAGAGTAAGATTATATTAATAAGATTTAGATTAGTAACGTGACAATTATTTAGCATTCGTTGTGTAACCAAATATCTATAAAGCATGAACATTTAGGGATATCATGGTATATAATAAGGCATGGAATCTATTAAAATTGCTAAACTATTTGTTTTGTGACTTAATATGCATTCTAGAGGTGGAGAGTAAAACTTAGGCCAACCTAAAGATCCCCTCTTCACTCAACTCATAAAAAAAACATTACAACCTTTCCCTCCATCAATTACAAGCTTGTGAGTGTAACAATAGCGAATTGCCTTAAGTTTGCAACTTTGAGAAAGTGAAATAGAATGCCCAACAAACTATGAGGGTTAGGGGCATGAACTTGTCCTCAAAATTAAATTTATTACATTCTAAACAAATACCCTATGCCACAACAATATGCACTAATTTAATCCCCTTTTGGGATTTATTCTCAAGAAAGAATTTAAAACATTTTAGATTGTCTTGTTTCTTCCACAAATCATGTTGCTTTATCTAAAATTACAAATGAGACCAAAACAATTTGGCATATTGGTATTGAACAAAAATTGATGATACTTTCCACATCATTGCAACATAAAACATAAATACCAAAATGTTTGAACCTTTTCCTTTGCATGTGATCCCAAGTTAGCACCCAATTCTTTAAAATATGCAAGAAGAGAAGGAATTGTTTAAAGGAGCCACTATCTTCCATTCTTTTTTGCTACCACTAGTCATGGTTAATGTAATCATCTAACCAATGAAATATATATCAACTTTGCTGCACACTATCCCCTCAAGTGTTCTATGATCAAACAAGCTCATCTTCCCTGTCTCTTATTTTAATGTGCACTTCATTGAATTCATAAATAAAATTATTCCATAGAGGATGCCATTTCACCTATAAAACCAAAATCAAAAGTAGAGAGCCACCCTTGTGTCCATGTAGAAGAAATATCTGAGTTGATGATTTCATCAAGAGCGCATTTACCAATTTCTTGTAAAAAGATATAATATGAATAGGTAAGAAAATATTTTGGTTGCAATCTACAATAACACCCAAACGAATACAAATCTTGCTAGGACTCACTTTCCATATAATATACAAATCTTTGAATTTACTTTTCGTGTGATCTCATCAAGCACTATGTTTTTTGTGTTTTCTTTTTCCTGTTTCTTTCTCTGCAACTGATATTTGTACAAAACCCTTTCATTGAATACCACATCTCTACTCCTGATGATTTTATGGTTTTCATAATCATATAAGTGATAACCAAAATCATTAACACCATATCTAATGAAGGTACACTTCTTTGATTTTTCCTCAATATTTGTTCTTTTTTCTTTATTAATGTGGACAAATGATTCATGACCAAAGGTATTTGGGAATGAGTTGTTTGCATTCTTACATGTCCATGCCTCCTCTGGAATACCACCATCTAAGGAACTTGAAGGCAATCTAATTATTAGATAAATAATAGTATCCACAACTTCTACACAAAATTGTAAGGGCAATCGTACATGCAATCTCATACACCTTGCATGGTCCGTGATTGTTTTATTCATCCTTTCTAACACACTATTTTCTTGTGATGTTCTTAGAACTGTCTTTTTTCTAAGAATTCCATGGTATGAATAGTCAATATCAAACTCTTTGTTCCAACTTTCACCTCCATTATCTAATCTAAGACACTTCAACTTCTTTCCTCTCTCATTCCTAACCAAAGTTTTCTATTTCTTAAAAATATCAAAGGCACCGGATTTATTTCGAATACAATAAACCCATATTTTCCTAGTTGCATCATGAAAGTAACATAATAATGAGATCCATCGAGATATGATACTTGAGAAGGTCTCAATACATCTGTATGCACAAGATCTAATTTCTTACTCTTCTTTTCTTTCTCAGCTCTGAGAAATATGGCTATCTTATGTTTTCCATAAACACAATCCTCACAAAAATCCAAATCCACATGCTTTAAAATTGACAAAAAAATTCTTGAGTGAATAATGTGCATTTCCTTCTCACTCATGTGCCTGAGCCTGTGATTCCATAGTGTCATATCTTCTCTTGTGGAGGTTAAAACATTAGCAGAATTATAAATACCATTGCCTAAATACAATGGACCAACCTTTTCTCCTTTTGCTCTTACTAGGGCTCGTTGAGTGATCTTCCAAGATTTTTTATGTAAATGTAGTTACACAACCTTCACCTCCCAACTGACCTATTGAAATTAGATTTTTTCTTTAAATCTAGAACATGATTTGCCTCCTTCAATAAACATTGGTTTCCATTTTTTTGCTTTATAAATACCTTACCCATTCCAATGATTTTACAAGGTTTATCATCACCTAAATGAACTAGTCCAAAATATCTTTAAACATAGTCAAGAAAATGTTTCCTATCAGGTGTGACTTGAAATGAAGCCCTAAATCTACCAACCAGGCATCCATAATATTTTCTAATGAAATAATCATAGCATCTTGTAGCAAATCACCTATTGCATTCGCTTACTGATTGTTCTCTTCATGTCCATCTCCTTTTCCCTTTTGAGATTTACAACTTTTCTTCAAGTGTCCTTTCTTCCCGCATTTCTAGCACACTAGCCCTGATTTGTATTTGGATCTACCTTTCCTTGGCTTACTATGATTTCCCATGATCTTTCCTCTCTCTATTTTTCTTCCCCTAGTTGCTACAGTCAGAGCATTACCTATTGACTCACTTGACCTTTTCCATCACATGTCCTTTCTAAGGATAACACTAATCACACCATCAAACTTTAAAGTACTAGATCCAGAGATTTAATCATTGATGGCCATTACTAATCCATTCCAACTTTCTAGAAATGATCATAGAAACAATAGAGCCCTAACTTCATCATCGAAATTTACCCCTACAAAACCTAACTAGTTGGTAACTGTGTTAAATTGATTTAAATAATCAACAATAGATCCTTCTTCTAGCATATTCATATTAAAAATGCGCTTCATATGAAATACCTTGTTTCAGGTCAAAGTTTTTTCATATAGGCTAACCAATTCCTCATTAGGCCCTCTAATGTCATTTCCTTTGAAATTTTGAAGGCCATCGATGCTACAAAATATAGTCTTATTGTTCCTAGTATTTTTACGTCAAGAATATCTCATTCTTCATCCGTCATACTTGTCAGTTTGTTTTCTTTTCCAGTCATTGGTAGGTAAAGATATTTTTCATAAAAATAATCCTCCATTTGCATCTTCAATAGCTGGTAGTTTTGGCTGTTGAATTTCTTAATCCTAAACCTACCATCTTCTGCCATTTCTCCCACTTGAACCAGGAACCCTTCTTTCATTTGAATTTATCAGCCATATATACCTTCGACTCTAATACTAATCGTTAGAAATTAAATAACAGAGCAATAGAACACAAAATATAATGGAAATACAAACACAAAAAAGCATAAAATAAGAGAGACACAGTTATATGTGGTTTACCCAATTTGGGCTACGTCCACACAGAAACAACTAGTTCTTCCTTTTATATTATCCATTAAATTGAAGGAATACAACCTACAATACATCCACTATAAATTCCTCTTCTCTCTTACACAATCTTCTCTCTCTTTCTTGCATAGAATAATAATACACAACCACAATAAAATTCCCTCATATAAACTAAGGGCTTCCTTCTAGAAAAAAAAATCCTAAATTAACATAGCTTCTACTATCAGATATTTTACCTAATGAATGACCTAGATTGACTATGAAATTACAATATTTTACAAGGCATTTTTTTATCTAATTTTTTCTTTGGGACCACTACCCCCGAACTCTCGCCAGGTGGCGGGCTCCAAAGAATCATTGTCAGGCCCCCTCGTCACCCCCACGCCCCAAAACTACCTTGGTGGTACTCCTACTTGGTGGGGGGGGGGGGGGGGAACACCCCCACTGTCGAGGAGTGGGATCCAAATGTAGCTGAAACAAGACCTCTAAACCAGGAAGATAATCAGACTCCACACATAACAACAAGCAAACAAATTTGTAATTGGTTATCCTATTCTTTTTTTGACAAGCTAATCCTTCAAGTTGCATAAGAAATTGTTATAAATTATCAAAATTATTGTGGTTGGGTTGAAAGACAACCCACCTATATACCAGATACCATTATTTCTATTAGCTTGCCTCTCTAATGACTTTAACATAGCTCAGATGCTTTTGGAGAGTGAGATAAGGCACTATCAACTAGATCTTCAAATGGTCTTTCCAATATGAATTAAATTTCAATACGCCAATAATTAAAGTCATGATATCTATATAGAGATGCCAATATAAAGTAACAAAGAGAGAAATAAGACTATAATGATAATGAGATTGTCTTTCAAATTAATCACATCATGACGATTTGGAAAACTTTTTGAACTATCTAATGTGATTTATCGTCAAGACAAAGGTGAAAAAATCAATCTTTTTAAATGTTTAAATAACACAGGGCAACTAAAGAACTAGAAACAATTTTATTATTTATTTTATATTAAATTATTTTTTTATCTTTTTTATTATTTTTTTATAAATACAATATCAAGTCAAATTAGAATAATCTCATATTTAATAAGGGATGATAATTCCTAAAAAACAATTCCATCCCTTTATTAGATATGAAATTATTGTAATTTGACTTGATATTATATTTATAACAGAATAATAAAAAAATGGTAAAAAATAATTAAATTAAAATAAATAATAATACTTTTTCTAATTTTTAGTAATTAATTCTTAATAATTAATTTTTAAGTAATCCTTAACAACTAATTCATAATGGCTAACTCTGATGCATCTTTGCTATTTAATCATTTACAAAGATTGATTTTTCCACTTTTGTTGTGAGGATGAACCACATTAGATAGTTCAAACCAAATCATCATGATGTGGCTAATCGGAGAGACAAATTCATGATAATTATATTTATATTTTAATTTTATGTAGTTTGACAAAGTCAAAATGTTTAGAAGACATGTCATGATGTGATTAATCCAAAAGACAATTTCATGATAATTATATTTATATTTTAAATTTATGTAGTTTGACCAAGTCAAAATGTTTAGAAGACATTACAAGATCAGCCCGCATATAAATGTTTGCAAATTTTTATACCACTACAACATCTCCCCATAGCTTTTTTCTTCTAGTTTTTAATTTTAAAATATTATAAAATAAAATATTTATAAAATATTTTGATTTTGAAATGAGTTAGGGTTTTTGGGTTAAAAATGTTTACATCTAACGCCTACACATCTACTCTATACTAGGTTGTAGAGCACATCTAGGTGCAATTACTAGCGTGGAAATTATATAGTATCCATTGAATAGCCATTTTAGAATCTCAAAGTACCTATAAAGCATGAACATTTAGGTATATAATGGTATATAAAAAGGCATGAGATCATATAAAGTTGCAAAATTATTTTTTCTGTGACTTAATATGCATTCCTAAAATGATATTATTATAGGGGTGAAGTGTAAAACCTAGGCCACTGTAGAGACCCTTTTCCAACTCATCAAAAACGTCTTAGGCTTTCCCTCTATCAATTACAACTGAATTTCCATGAGGGTGCTACTTTGAGAAAGTGAAATATAATGCAGAAAAAACTATGAGGGTTGGGGCATGAGCTTGTCTTCAAAAAGAATTTTATTATAGTCCAACCAAATACCCCATGTAGAAACAATATGTAATAATTTGATCCCCTTTAGGGATTTATTTTCAAGAAAGAATTAAGACATTTTAGAGTGTCTCATTTGTTCGATGAATCATGTTGCTTTACTTAAGATTCCAAACGAGACCAAAATAATTTAGCATATTGGTACTGAACAATAGATGATGTTATTCTCCACATCATTGCAGCGTAAAACATAAATACTTGAATGTTCGAACCTTTGCCTTTGCATGTGATCCCAAGTTATCAGCCAATTCTTCAAAATATGCAAGAAGAGAAGGATTCATATAAAGAATCCACTATCTTCCAATTTGTTGGGTACCATTAATCATGGTTAACGAAATTGCCTAAGTAATGAAATATACCCAATATACAATGAAAGATACCCCATTTTAGCTACGTACTAAACTCTAAAGTGTTATATGCCCAAAAAAGCTCATCCTCTCCTTCCCTTATTCTGATGTTCACTTCATTGAAGTCATAAATAAAATTATTCCATGGAGAATTCCACTCACCTACAAATCCAAAGAAATGTAGAGAGCCACCCTTGTCTCCATATAGAAGAAATATCTTAGTTAACGATCTCGTCAAAAGAGCGTTTACCAATCTCTTGTAAAAATATATAATATGAATAGGCAAGAAATTATTTTCGTTGCAATTCAAAATAGCATCCAAACCGATACAAACCTTACTAAAACTCACTTTCCATATAAGATACTTACCAAGTACACTGAAAATCCACCTAGAACCTATGTATTTATGGACCACTAACTGGTACTTCATGGTAGCTTCTCCATTGAATAACAAGGATGAGTGTGGATAACAAATAATAATAGTTTCCCATGCTAATTTAACAGCTAAATTATAATAATATAAAAAACAAAAGAAAATCATAAAGTGAACTATTCACATACAACAATAATGACATTCCAATAAAGCTAGTCACCTACGGAAATAATAACATTCCAACAATCACATATACATAGGCTTGGAAATTGATTTTTTTTGTTTTCTGAACATATTTAACAGCCAATAAAAAATTTAAAACCTCAAGAAGGACAGGTTAAAAAAATCAATTGTGCAAAGATTTGTTTCTAGTTATGACAAAGAATTTTCTAGTGGAAATGGCCTATTATGTTTTCAACCATTTTTGTTTTAAAAAATTGTCCATCCTTTGCCACCAAATTTAATTAATTGCTTATACTTCATTTTTAGAGGAGTTCCAATTTTGTTTTCAAAAAAGTGTCCATCCTTTGCCACCAAATTTAATTAATTTCTTATACTTCATTTTTAGAGGAGTTCCTAGTTTTGTGAGGCTAGACCTTTGGATTTTTTAAAGATCAAAGCTGTGATGAGTTCTTAGTTTTGTAAGGCCAGAACTTTGGAATATTAATTATCAAATGTTGCTATTATCTATATAAATTAAAATAGAATAAGAAAAAAATTATTTTGAGACTTATATATTTATATAAAACTTAAAGTGTAGTCTAAAGATTCCACAATTTAGTCCAGAAAATAATGGAAATTTTGGCAAGATTATGAGAAAATCTGACAATTTTTTTTTTTTAAATCTAGGTTATAGCTTACCTATTTTTGGTGCTTGAGGGGTTTTTAATGGTGCTGAATCCATTTCCACCATAAAAAAAAATCCAAACACTCCAACATTATGATTTTTTGAAATATTTTTCACTGATTTCCGGAAAAAAATCTATCGTTTGAAATAATTTGTTGCTTAACTTAAATGACACACAGAAAAAAGACAAATAGATTTCATCAAATTTTTACTTATACAGGATGAACAAATTTGAAATTCTAGTTTTGCATATACAAATGTCATTCCACATGTCATAAAGGGAGCTTGTCATGTATGACAATAATAACATTCCAAGAAACATGACTTGTGCAGGCTAAACAAATTCTAATCTTGCATGTACAAATGTAATTCCACATGTCATAACAAAATCGGAAAGAGAGCTCAACATGTATGGAAATAATAACATTCCAAGAAATCTCGTTCCAAAAATAAAAACATTGCAACAATTACATATACATCTTATAGGCCATAGTCCATATTTATATTTATGTTTAACATTCCACAAAACACATATACATCTTTCCACATAGAAATGTAATTGCACATACTACAATAATAAGGGAGCCACTGCCATAGCAGTAGTCCCTGCCGGGGTTTTTGCAATATTCGTGAAGCGTTTTTTTAATAGCCAATGCTTGGGCTCTGCGCGTAAGGAAAGGAGACATAAGAAAATACTTACACTCTGCAACAACTTACACCTAGAAGACATACCATATTTGTACAATTGCAAAAGATTTCTTGAAATATGAAAAGCTCCAGAGAATTTAGTAACTGGTAGAGCTGTCAAATCGACTGTGATGTGCGGAATTCGATATGCAAATTGACAAAATTTTGGAATGTTAGCAATCTGTGCAATTAAGTGAGAAATCCATGCAATCAGTGCAATTAAGTGATCTATCTGACATTGGAGGCAAATCACACATAAAATAATGTATGTGACAGCAAAAGCAAATCGAAAATTAAGTGATGTATCTGACATCAGAGGCAAATATCAAATAAAATCCTGGTGTTAGATTACAAGTGTTTCATCTGGTGCAATTAAGTGATCTCTCTGACATCAGAGGCAAATTGCAAATAAAATCTTGGTGTTAGATTGCAAGTGTCTCATCTACCCAATTAAGTGTTTGGAAAAAAAATAAAGGAGATCTATTGTGAGGTTTTAGCAGTTGAGTGCAACAAGCTCCAACTTCTCGTTTCTGTTGAAGTTGGCAATTTTTTCTGTGGACAATTTTAGTGTGTAAGACACAGTAGTGACTTTGATTCAGGTTTAGTGGTTCAGTGCAATAGCTATGAACTTGTTGGTTCAGTCCTTTTGTGGTCAGCACTCCAAATATTGGACATAATGCACATACAATGTATTTTATTTTGAGGCATTTAGAAGCTAAGGTGGTCTTTGTGGATTACCAATTCTTGGAAGTTACAAAAGTGGCAGTAAGGATTTCTTTCAAACAAACATGGCAATTACAAAAGTTGCATTATGAAGAAGATGAGTAAAACAGGGAAAGATTCATAAATATGAAACTCAATACTTACTCAATATGAACAGAGTGTAAATGTGTATAGAGACGCCTTTATCAAGAATCCCAGCACAATGGAAAGTTTTCTTAATGACAGTAGTACAATTGGTGAACTCATGATCAAGGGCAGCATTGTCATGAAGGGATACTTCAAAAATGCTGAAGCTACAGCCAAAGCATTTGAAAAAATGGGATGCTATTACCACTGGAAATGTGCCCTTGCGACGAGAGTGAGAAGTGAGTGCAACGGACACACAAAAAATGACATTTTAATTCATCAAGTTGCATTATGAAGAAGATGAGTAAAATAGGGAAAGATTCATAAATATGAAACTCAGTCCTTATTCAATATGAACAGAGTGTAAATGTGTACATAGGTTCCTTTATCAAGAATCCTAGCACAATGGAAGTTGTTCTTCATGACGGTACTACAATTGGTGAATTCATGATCAAGGGCAACATAGTCATGAATGGATACTTTGTTGCATCGCGAATGGATCCTCCAACTGCATCTTCACAAAGCCTTGCACAGAAGAAAGGAAACGACAGTCAACGATATGACAATCTATAAAGAGAAAGAGAGGAAGTAATGAGAATATATATAAAGTTTAATACTACAGTGCATGCAATACTAATTACTGTAAAGTAAAGTATTGTAGTGACAATAGATAAAGACAAGGGTTACAGGCCATGAAACTCCACAAATATTTTTGACAAAAATTATAAAGATACATACCCATAGCTCCACTTTGCACAAACATAGGGTCCTATTCGAAGATGAGGATAAAGGCCTGCTTCTTGTACTGTCTTCAAAACCTCACCAGGCCAAATTTTCCTTCAAAATTATACTGCAATTAAATTGTATGCCACAATAAATTCATCAACAATTCAGAGTTCAATTTGAAGTCATACATACATTTCAAGATTGTTAAAATATTTTAAATGCTTATTACCCGACGTTGCTCTGGGAACTTATGTGCTAAGAGAGATGCAATCGAGAAGTCATGTACTTCCAGTTTTTTTGCATCTAGTCTTTTCAATTTGATTCCTGGTATGGCTTGCAACCAAACAGGGAAACCCCTGCAAGATCATAACACTTCAATGAGAGATAAATTTTTGAAAAGTGCAGAAAAAAATACATATACTGTCCAATTTGAAATGGAACTGAAATACTTCTAGTTTAGATCGGAGAGGATATAATCCAAGATCAACAACATTTATTGGACCAAACCGGTGTTTAATGATTTCCATAAAACAAAAAGCTTCCCACTACAATGTTGCAAGATGCATAATGTTCAACACTTACAATGTATAAAGAGAAAGTGAGGAAGTAATGAGAATATATATAAAGTCTAATATTATAGTGCATGTAGTGATTCACAAAGGCTTGCACAGACCTACAGATTCTTTCACTAATTCTAAATGATTTTGACTATGTAGAAATTTTATGAGTATTTCTATTACCTGGAATGGATGTTATAGAGGCAGAAGTAGTAGATGGATAGTCTAATAGCCGACGTAGATTCCTATGCTCTTCGTTCAAGATGTTATTTGTAGTGGTTGTTTCCTGGTTTCTTTTTCCTTTGTGCTTCTACTTTTAGGATTTCCATAATCAGAAGTGTCATGAGAAGAAGTGCTAAAAGAAACAATGCTGCCAGTTGAGTAAGTTCGCTTATGCTAATGGATTCCATGTTATGTGAAGCAGAGAGATGTATGTTAACATGTAGGTGCAAAAAGAAGTTATGTTTTGTAGGCGAGAAATTAGGCATTGCTTTTGCTAATTTATAAAAGAGTTCAAGGTGTTTTCCAACTGGTTTTAAGTGTGAATGGAACTGAGTTTTTGGGAATATTACTGCAAGAAATAGGTAATCATTTGAAAAGATTGAAAGATAGTGGGTAATGGATGTTTGTAGAGGCTTGTTCAACCTCGTGGAATGAGCATTTTTGGAGCTTATGTGCTACAAGAGATGCAACTGAAAAGTCCTGTACAACCAAACAGGGAAACCCCTGTAAGATCACAATAGTTCAATGCGGGATAAATTTCTGAGAGGTGCAGAAATAAATACATATACGGACCGATTTGAAATGGAACTGAAATAATTCAAGATCAGATCATAGAGGATATAATCCAAGATAAATAGCATTTATTGGACCAAACCAGTGTTTAATGATCGCCATAAAACAAAAAACTTACCACTTCAATGTTGCAAGATGCATAATGTTCACCACTGACAATCTATAAAGATAAAGAGAGGAAGTAATGAGGATATATAAATATATATATATATATATATATATATAATATATATATATATATATAGAAAGTCTAATACTATAGTGCATGCAGTACTAATTATGGTAAAGTAAAGTACTGTAGTGACAATAAATAAAGACAAGTGTTACAGGCTGTGAAACTCCACAAATATTTTTGACAAAAATTATAAATATACATACCCATAGTTCCACTCTGCACAAGCATAGGGTTCTATTCGAAGATGAGCATAAAGGCCTATTTCTTGTACTGTATTCAAAAACCTCACCAGGTTAATTTTTCCTTCAAAATTATACTATAATTAAATTGTATGCTACAATAAATTCATCAACAATTCAGAGTTCAATTTTAAGTCATACACACATTTCAAGATTGTTAAAATATTTTAAATGCTTATTACCTGACATTTCTCTTAGTAAAATTCATTAAGAGGTTGACACAATGGACAGGGAGTTTAAAAATTATATGGGAATGATTCATCTTCCTAGTTGAAACATTGTAAGAGGCCATTGGCTCCTTGATTGTGGATGAGGCCATCGGCTTTCTTCTAATTATCCCAACAGAAGTTAAAGAATTGCTATCTTGTGCCTTTTGGGCTATCGTAGCCTGTGTCTTGTGAATTCGGTTGGACAACTTGAACCCATACATCTTCAATGTCCTTGTTTGAGGCATACTTGCAAATATTGGCAATTTGAGTCTTTGAACTCATTAATACTTAGTGGAAAAAATCATGATATTTTGAGGGGTATGAAAGTGTCACTATATTTTGAAAATATTATGATATGTTGTCAAAATATCACAAGCTGATGTAAAATATTGGGGATATTTCGAAAATTCTGGATTTTTTTGTCCACTTTAAAGAGAAAAAGCAAGGGATTGAAAGTAAAAGGGTTATTCACTGTTATATCCTAATATTTTTTTTAGTTTCTCAAAGCTCTATAATTTCTAACAAGTTTCTTTTTAGTCTCTTGGCAATATATTAACCAACATGATATTTGCAACATTGGGACATTGAAGAGCGTGAGGTGCTTGGTGAGAGCCTTTCCTTTTCAAGTTCTTTAGACAAGTTAATTTTAAGGCAGAACCTCTTCTAAGGAGGAGGTTTTGAGAACCTTCTAGGTTGATGGCATATTTAGTTTCCCAGATAATTTTTATGTAAAGGAATGAACTAAATTGCATGGTTAGGCCAGGAATTTTTTCCCTTACAGGACAACAGAGCTGTGGACATTGCTTAGCTGATAAGTCCTCTAACCAATGAGAGTGTACAACAAAAGTATTCATGCATAGCCAAGTGCCGCAAGATGTGATAGCTCAACATGTAGACTATTTGGAAATAAAATATAAACTGGCCTTTAGTCAGGCTTCTGCTACTTTAGGAATGCCGACGATGTAGTTTCCACATCTCAATCCAGTCCTGAATGCAGGACATATGCTTGATCCCAAATCTCACTAGCTCAATATTAAAAATCTCACGAGCTCAAATTTAAAAGAAATAGTACCCTACGTGAGAAGACAGCTTGCAAAATATGCAATATATGGTAAGAAGATGAAGACAAATTTCATTCCTTAGAGTGTCTAGTTGTCACAACTTCAAGTTTTGAAAACATATCCCATGCAATTGTGCTGAAAATAAGAAATTTAAAATATATTTAGCATATAAGGATCCCTCCTACATTGCATCATGATACATTCATTGGGTTAGAAAGAAATGGAATCCATGTTACCCTTAACATTATCACCTAGGCTAGTTAGAATTTTGAAGGAGTTCAAAGTTGATGGCATGGTGGAATTTTTGGGTTTTATTTTGGCCTCACTGGGGTTAAAAGGCTCCAAGGATTCCAAGAGAGGACACAAACAGTGTGCCCTTTTTTTTTGGCCTCCAATGGTGACATTTTGAGGGGATTGCATTGGCTCCTTGATTGTGGATGAGGCGAATGGTTTTCTTCTAGCTATCCCAACAGAAGTCAAAGGATTCCTATCTTGTGCCTTTTGGGCTATCGTAGCCTGTGTCTTGTGAATTCGTTTGAACCACTTGAACCCATACATCTTCAATGTCCTTTTTTGAGGCATACTTGCAAATATTGGCAATTCGAGTCTTTGAACTCATTGATACTTGGTGGAAAAAATCATGATATTTTGAGGGGTATGAAAGTGTCACTATATTTTGAAAATATTATGATATGTTGTCAAAATATCATGAGCTGATGTAAAATATTGGGGATATTTTGAAAATTTTGGATTTTTTTGTACACTTTAAAGAGAAAAAGTAGGCGATTGAAAGCAAAAGGGTTATCCGCTGTTATATCCTAATATTTTTTTGGTTTCACCGTGAGATTGGGCATATTACTCATTCTTCTCGTATGGTAGGTAGGCCTTAGTAAACTAATGCCTATAGGCAAGGATTTCTACCTTTCAGGTTAGTCTTTTGGGCTTTATAGAATAAGCATTTGTATGCTTAGAGAAAATATAGACAATTTCGGACATCACCAGTACGAGTAAGATCTCTGCATATGCCTCTCAATAAGAGCTCAAGCAAAGCATCTTCCAACTCAAAACTAAAGGAAATAATACCTTGTATGAGAAGACAACTTGCAAAATATGCAATATACAGTAAGAAGAAGAAGACAAACATCATTCTTTAGAGTTTCCAGCTGTCACAACTTCTAGAATCGAAAATATATCCAGGAGATTCTGCTAAAAATAAGAAACTTAAAATATCTCTAGCACAATAATATGAAAAAAAATGAAATAATACAATAAAGCACTAATAGGGGTGCATCCAATGGATACTTGTAAAATGGTTGTAATTCTGTTTAAGAATTTTTGCTTGACCACTACCACTGGGATAAATAGAGGATCTTAAGCAGTTCTGGTCCCTGGATATCTGCTAAGCCATCCTACAACATGGGCACCTAGGAAAATGTAGGACATATGCTTGATCCCAAATCTCACCAGCTCAAAATTAAAAGCAATAGCACCCTGTGTGAGAAGATAGCTTGCAAAATATGCAATATGTACTTGTGCTTCAAATCGGTACCCTAACTCTATAAATTCATGTCTTATTCTAAAATAAGCATATACAAAATTTAGCGTTTGTTATGGTTATGGCCTATTTTCTATGTAGGGTACACAAATGTAGACAAATGGGATTTAAGCATGAAGTTCCTCTTGAGCTTTGAGATTTGTCAACACAATACAAAATCTCTGTTCTGCAAAAACTGTGCCAAGTTATATTCCATTGTTACATAGGATAATAGCTAATATCACATAAGCAAAAATTCTACAACTCCATGTAATAAAATTAATTCATAGTTAGGATTGTTTGACTGTACAGTGTGTATGGCCATCATATTGTTCTAATGTTGATACAGATTCCTAATTCGTTGTCTTTAAATTTAGGACTAATTTTGATTTTGATTCTAGTTTTACATTATTCTTCTGAAATTTGAATCCAAAATTTAAACAATTGAACCTCTATCTTCTTATTATTATCTTATATGGATGATGTGCTAAATTTTCGAAAAATGCAGGATAACTTTGGCAGATTACATGAACGAAACAAAGAAGCTCCAAAGGCAATGAAGCTTTTGTCTAAACTCTTTCCTAACAAAGTGACTATGCAGATGCCTCAGGTATTTAAATATTCTTCAAATATATGATGGATATTGTCACGTACATCAATTCCATAGTTAACAAATTTCTCATTTTAAATACAGGAAAAATCCCTTATCGTTGATTGGAAACATCAATTAGAGCGTGATGTTGAAACACTTAAAGCAAAGGAAAATCTTGTAAGCATTCACAATGTAAGTTATATTTTGTTTCTTATGTTATTTCTTCATTAATTTTAGTCAAATTTTGGAATGACTTTTCTGTATGGAATTCTTAGAAAATTTAAATTCAGTTTTTAACTTACTAACAATGAATTGGGCATGAAATTGTCAAGCTCTTTTTTACTTGGCCTACCATAATCCTTCAATTTATGGGTTTTGTCACTTGTGTGATGGGATCTTCCTACCATTTAATCCCAACTAGCTTCCCCTTTCTTTCCCTCTTGGCCCCTAAGCATCAACCATATTAAAGTACCATAGACAAACTAGTGAGCTTTTGGAAGTTCATCAGCTTTCCACTTCCAAATTTGTGTTCTTTTTTTGCAATGCAGGTCAAACGAATATTTACTAATTGCAACATGTGCACATCAAGATTAATCAAAATTGACATTAATCCCTATGGTGTGTCTATCCTCTAAATTCTAATCGATGACAAAAACAACAACAAAATGTCTAGATTTTGGAGTAAGGATCCCTCCTACATTCCATCCTGATACGTTCATTGGGTTAGAAAGAAATGGAATCCATGTTACCCTTAACATTATCACCTAGGTCAGTTAGAATTTTGAAGGAGTTCAAAGTTGATGGCATGGTGGAATTTTTGGGTTTTATTTTGGCCTCACTGGGGTTAAATGGCTCCTAGGATTCCAAGAGAGGACACAAACAATGTGCCCTTTTGTTGTGGCCTCCGAGGGTGACATTTTGAGGGGATTGCATTGGCTCCTTGATTGTTGATGAGGCCATTGGATTTCTTCTAGCTATCCCAACAGAAGTCAAAGGATTGCTATCTTGTGCCTTTTGGGCTATCGTAGCCTGTGTCTTGTGAATTTTTTGAACCACTTGAACCAATACATCTTCAAGTCCTTGTTTGAGGCATACTTGCAAATATTGCCCATTCGAGTCTTTGAACTCACTAATACTTGGTGGAAAAAATCATGATATTTTGAGGGGTATGAAAGTGTCACTATATTTTGAAAATATTATGATATGTTGTCAAAATATCACGAGCTGATGTAAAATATCGGGGATATTTTGAAAGTTTTGGATTTTTTTGTCCACTTTAAAGAGAAAAAGCAGGGGATTGAAAGCAAAAGGGTTATCCACTGTTATATCCTAATTTTTTTTTAGTTTCTCGATACTCTATTATTTCTGATAAGTTTCTTATCAGCCTCTTGGAAATATATTCACCAACATGATATTTACATCATTGGGACATTGAAGAGTGTGAGGTGCTGGGTGAGAGTCTTTCCTTTTGAAGGTATTTAGACAAGTTAATTTTAAGTCAGAACCTCTTTTGAGGAGGAGGTTTTGAGAACCTTCTAGGTTGATGGCAGATTTAGTTGACCAAATAATTTTGATATAAAGGAATGAACTAAATTGCATGGCCAGGCCAGAATCTTTTTCCCTTAGAGGACAACAGAGTTGTGGACATTGCTTAACTGAAAAGTCCTCTAACCAATGAGAGAGTACAACAAAAGTATTCATGCATAACCAAGTGCTGCAAGATGTGATAGCTCAACATGCAGAGTATTTGGAAATAAAATCTAAATTGGCCTTTAGTCACGCTTCTGCTACTTTAGGAATGTCAATGATGTAGTTTCCACATCTCAATCCAATTGTAAATCCAGGACATATTCTTGATCACAAATCTCACCAGCTCAAAATTAAAAATATCACCAACTCAAACTTAAAAGCAATAGTACCCTGCGTGAGAAGACAACTTGCAAAATATGCAATACATGGTAAGAAGATGAAGACAAATTTCATTCCTTAGAGTGTTTAGTTGTCACAACTTCAAGATTTGAAAATATATCCTAGGAAATTGTGCTGAAAATAACAAACTTAAAATATCTTTAGCGTATTAATATGAAAACATTGGTTAAGGGAGAAGTGAAAATTGAACCCTTATTCAAATCTACAAGTTTTTATATTGAACAAAATGCAGAAGTCTTGAATGGTATAAAAGTTTTCATTTTGTTTATGATGATATCAATTTCCGTTAAATGATAAATAAAGGATATGCTTAGTTGATAAACCAGTTAGAAGTGGATCTATCCAATTGCTAACATTCCTAAAAATATTAAATAACCTACCTGTCGATACGTGAATATTGTGAAAGAATGACGCATACCACAATATTGGTGTTTGCAAGAGATCACCAATTGAAGTGCAAAGGCTGTCAAATTAAACTGGACCTTAAACACTGTAGCAGTTCACTGCTCTGAAACTATAATGTATAAAAGCAAAGACAAACTGTATCATAACAAGCTAAAGACAGAGCTTTTAAACAAGTTAAAGATAGAGCTTTTAAACAGACACTTGTCACACATGCAAAAAAAATGTATAATACAAAAATATATTTCAAACACGTAAAATACCGTGCGCCCACAATTTTACCACCTGCCTACCTCTCTTCCTTCTTGCATACCCAACGTCTTTACCTCTGTCTCTTTTGCATGTCCAACGTGTCTACCTCCTAGCTAACCAACTCACTTGCATCCATCCAAATGATTGAATCTCCTTCTAGAGTCTTTCTAAAACTGTCTGAAGAAATGATTCAAGGTAGTGGAGGCACGTGGAATGATTCAAGGCAGTCGAGACACGTGGATTGTATCAAGGCAGTTTCTCCTGGCCCCCTAATGTGGCCTCTCACTTCGTT
>APFE030622569.1:0-11659 GCA_000404065.3 Pinus taeda
TTCTAAACATATGTACAATAAAAGCATTCTATCACATTTAGTTGTAATTGAGTGTAAGCAGCTAATCATATATGCATGATGGGCCATGGCATCGGCAACACTAATTAGTGTTTATTGTGGTGCCATATTGTGCGAGTTGTTCTTGTAGTTGACGCCGCATTTGCCTGTGTCCATCTCTTTCATAAATGTGAATTGTTAGCTTAAGTAGTTTTCTTATTCTCTTTAACAACTCTATTGCTGGGCGCAGATGGTAAAGCGGCATTGATTGCTGTGGCAATATCCTTGTCTGTATATCTTGTAAGGTTAGTTCTTGTTGCTGGATTTGTTCGCAACATGCATACAACAGTCGTAGGTAATTTGTATCCATACCTGTTGCCATAAAAAAAGGAAACATTGTAAGTGGTAATCGATATGCTTGACAATTTTGTTGAGTATATAATATAAAATAAACGATTCCAACAAGTATAAAAGCACATGAAAGTAAATGTAATAGCAAGCAAATGTATGTGAAAGTGTAATGGAGTGAGTGGTGTTTACGATGTGTCTAATTTTGGAAGACAGGTTGTACGAATGGCTAAAGAGTATTATTCTGAATAGACTTTGATGCAAGCAATGACTCTTCTTGTATTCTACGTTGAAGATATGGATTCTTGTGCATTTGTGCAATGCGTGAGAATGGGAATGTTGGATTGATGTGTATGTCTGCCAATGACCGCACTCTTGAAATTGCAGTGAACGTTAGCCCTTGGCGTTCTCTGGTGCCGATGTCCACTGTTGCTTTGTCTAATGTCATTCCTTGTGACTTGTGGATCGTTAAAGCCCATGCCATCTGAAGTGGTATTAAACTTTTTGAAAATCTGGGTAAATACGTGGTTTTCATGTCATTTTGGTTATTAAGAGGCTTTAAATTTTTTAATATCTTGATAAATACCTGGTTTTTATTTTGACCCCTAGCCCTGTATGAATCAGTGTAGCTCTACAACTCTTTTAAAATCGTGGTAAATACCTGGCTTTTCTCCTCATTATAAACAAAGATTTGTTCAATAACCCCTATATGATTCAATGTTGAAGGATGCGTACAAAAATACTTTGAGGATGAAGTGATCATTAGCTCATCAGATGAGGAGGGTAAATCTGAAGGAACATTGGAGGATCCTATCTATGAAGGATACAGGGCCATTTTAGATTGTAAAGTTGCCGGAGAATCTTTGGTGGGTAAATCATCTTTTAGATCTCTCCAAATTCAGAGTATTGAAAAAAAAATTGTTCTACACATTTCATTTTGATTATTAAGAGATTTTAAACTTTTTGAAAATCTGGGTAAATACGTGGTTTTCATGTCATTTTGGTTATTAAGAGGCTTTAAATTTTTTAATATCTTGATAAATACCTGGTTTCTATTTTGACCCCTAGCCCTGTATGAATCAGTGTAGCTCTGCAACTCTTTTAAAATCGTGGTAAATACCTGGCTTTTCTCCTCATTATAAACAAAGATTTGTTCAATAACCCCTATATGATTCAATGTTGAAGGATGCGTACAAAAATACTTTGAGGATGAAGTGATCATTAGCTCATCAGATGAGGAGGGTAAATCTGAAGGAACATTGGAGGATCCTATCTATGAAGGATACAGGGCCATTTTAGATTGTAAAGTTGCCGAAGAATCTTTGGTGGGTAAATCATCTTTTAGATCTCTCCAAATTCAGAGTATTGAAAAAAAAATTACGTTTTAAATTATTTTTTTATCAGTTTGTTTAATTTACGAAGAATTTTTCAGGTTTTTTCAAGTATACCTCCATAGTTACCTGGTTTGTCCAATAATTTTTCAAGTTTCCAAATTTGACTTACAAGTTCACAGCACAGAAGGGCAAAACAATATCCATAAACTTTGGGTTTACATGCATTTCTGTGTTGAACTGATAGGTGAACATTAATCCCGCTACAGAGCATCTCAGTGCAATCATTCCCTTCAAATTAAATCACACTGGCAGTTAATATGATTTTCTAGGTGTAACATGTAGGCTATCTGGTTAACTCAATAGAGCATTGGTGAATTGTAGGCCAACTGTGCCAGATGGGAGCCAGAATAGACCAAGCTGAAGGGAACTTGAATAGGCTATGAGAAAATCGATATACACTGAAATACCCTCGATATTTATGTAACATAATTATTATTAATACCCAAATTAAAAATCTAATTACAGGCGCAAACAGAAATATTAGAACCTATGCTACGCTGAGTATTTTCATTATTGCATTTCCTATTTAGCGAAACAGGTAGGTACTTTAAAGGCGCAGATGCAATTACTGGAACCAACTTCTTTTTCCACACAGATTATAAAATGAGAAAGTATATATATCAGAGAGATTTTTCAATCTCCGAAAACAGAGAATATCTTTTACCAGTCAGTCCTATAAACATAGATTTGGGTTACAATATCAAAAAAGCTGCTAAAAGAAACTAAGAGTCATCATAATCCAAGACAAAAAGTCATTATAACATAGTGAAACTTGCTGAAGATAATTTCTGGAAACAGGGTAATGACACAGAGCCTTGCAGAAAGTAAGAAACTCATTAAAAAGGAGTAAAGCCTTCCCTTGTCTGAATGCCATTTTCAAACTGTTGGAAGATAATATGATCAAGAAGTGAGTTGCAACTCTTTTCTAGAGGCAATCTGTTTCACTGTTTTGGGTTTTATAGATATGCAAGATAGATGATGGAACTCAGTTGACAGTGTTTTGATTTAGAGTTTCTATAGTTTAAGAGCTAAAAAATTTAAAGAGTTTCTGTCCTTTCCCTATTTAATAACTGATTTGGAGTTTCCAAAAAAATGAAATACCTGAGATCAAGGCAAATTGCACAGTGTAAGACCCCAAAAAGCAAGGAGTTCTGCTATGAGAAAATCGATATACACTGAAATACCCTCGATATTTATGTAACATAATTATTATTAATACCCAAATTAAAAATCTAATTACAGGCGCAAACGGAAATATTAGAACCTATGCTACGCTGAGTATTTTCATTATTCCATTTCCTATTTAGCAAAACAGGTAGGTACTTTAAAGACGCAGATGCAATTACTGGAACCAACTTCTTTTTCCACACAGATTATAAAATGAGAAAGTATATATATCAGAGAGATTTTTCAATCTCCGAAAACAGAGAATATCTTTTACCAGTCAGTCCTATAAACATAGATTTAGGTTACAATATCAAAAAAGCTGCTAAAAGAAACTAAGAGTCATCATAATCCAAGACAAAAAGTCATTATAACATAGTGAAACTTGCTGAAGATAATTTCTGGAAACAGGGTAATGACACAGAGCCTTGCAGAAAGTAAGAAACTCATTAAAAAGGAGTAAAGCCTTCCCCTGTCTGAATGCCATTTTCAAACTGTTGGAAGATAATATGATCAAGAAGTGAGTTGCAACTCTTTTCTAGAGGCAATCTGTTTCACAATGAAAACCCTAAAAAGCAAGGAATTTAGCCCGGGTGTTGGATCCCCAACGACAGTGCCAATAAAATCTATAATAGAGCTCAAAACCAATGCGAATGGCCTGCAGCTTGAAATTGATCCACTATATAACATGAAATGAACACAGGTTGTCCTGGAAATGTAAGGATGACCATATCAGGTGTAAGGATAAACCAACAACCTGACAGTTTTCTCTCGCTACCTCGTCCCACTTCAGCGTTCACTCAGGACATGTCAACATGATAAAATAAAAAGGAAATTCTGATTAAAAAACAGCAAATATCATCCAATGATCAATAAGGGCAGCTTTTTAACTGCTGAATACCAGGGTTGGAGAATCAGGGCGTTTGCTTTGCAATCGAGCTATAGATCCCTTGTTCTGTGTATTGGTTTTCCACAGGTCTGTTCAAATGTTTGATCCGAATCCCACGCAATCCCCTGACTTGGAAGTTTGCAACCTGGACTATTTCATAAATGCATATAATTCGACCCCATTCAAACCGATAGAATTCACACACGGCTACAGGTTTGCACAGGGATTGATTCGAATCGAAATCACATTAATACAGGGAAACATTCTCACGCATTTTGGAAATACACTATTTCGTTAAAAGACTCTGCACGTAATTTCTACAGACTCGGGAATGCTCCTACCTCTGCCTCTTGGAAGCCTGGTTGTGCTTTGGGGACGATTTTGGAGATGTAGTTCCCGGTATTGACGATCCAGGCAAAGAAGTATCGGCCTAACAGCTGCGCGGCGGGCTCAGGGTTTCCAGCTCGTTCTCTGCAACTGTGTGAGATTAATTCTGCCTGTGGGTATTTGGTGTGGGTAAGTTCATCCATGGCAAAACAGCAAAACAGCCGGGAAAACAGCCAAACAGCGGGGAAAACAGCAGAGTATTGATGTTCGATCGTATCAGGTTAGGATGCAAAACAGGAAAACAGGCAAACAGCCAAACAGCGGGGAAAACAGCAGGGTTATTCCGATCGTATCGGGTTAGGATAAGGCGGGTTAGGATAAGGCGCGTGGAGATTTATCCAACAGACCTGCAAAAAACCCGAAACCTGAAAACCCGCCGCCATATGTTAGCACGAGGATGAAGGGGGAGCCGACGACACGTGTCAGCGGGAGAACAAAAGGGACGACGAAGGTCCCTTTCAAAGGAAAGGCCTATCGGCCTAAAAATAGGAATGAATTTAATTAATTAATTAATTAATTTATTTTGGGAGTATGTGGTTTGTTTTATGCATAATTTAGAGTTGACAGTGTATCTATTTAAAATAAAAAAAAAAATAAAATATTCTCTAAATAAAAATAATATTAGCTAGATAATAACAAATAATAATGATTATATATGTTTGATTAGTTTTAATTATTCTACGGTGCAATATGGGTTAGTTAATATTGGAGATGTAAAAATACTTCATTCTTGCTCTCAAACTAAAATAAAATATTTAAATATCCATATGAAGTAACATAATTTTATAACAAATTTAGAGAAAGATAAATAAATAAAATATTTCAATATCATAATTTTATAACAAATTTAAATAGAGATAAATAATTAACAATAAAATAAAAATAAAAAAAAAAATATCTATATTTTTCTTGATACTAAAAAACATATAATCTTATATTTAAATATCAATACAAAACTTTAAAAAAATATTGAATATCAATGCTAATTAGTTCTTATTAATATTAATTCCATATACATAATTATAATGTTGACTATAATACAATATTTCAATCGGTAAGGAGAAAAAGTAATTAAAAGTAAAAATAATTCAATTAGTTCTACATAGGAATAAATAAAGGGAGATGTATAGTTCATTCAACTTTTTAATATAAAACTAATATGTTGCACTTAAAATATTAATAAAAATAAATTCATTGTAGGTCATATATAAAAAGTTTCAATATGCAAGATTATGATGTAGGTTTGCAATTGCTCATGAAGTTTTAATCAAAATCACAAGACTACTCTAACCCTCTGCTAAATTCAATTCACAATTTAGAACATTAATCACAAACATGTAATGAGAAATAACATATGCAATCAATATTTTTCTCGGGGAAAGCAATATGCTAAAAACCCCAATGCTTGTTTGCATTAATTTGATGAATAGAGATGTATTTCAATTGCTTTGCTCAACTGAGTACACCATGCAAGTGAATAACCTATCTTTCAGCTCACTGAGAAGCTTTGACCCAGACTTAGTCAATTTCTGCCTTTGCTTGAGCCTCTATTTCTTTGTGCAATTCCTTGAGAAATTAGGCACCTATTATTTAGGAGTTTCTCCAAAATGGGTTATGTAATTCCCAAGGTTGATCATCAGACTATATGCAACATTTGTACACTCCAGAATAGTCCACAACTTATATTACATTGCCTTGGAATCTCCACCTCAACTGGGCAACTCAAATTCTCTACATGCATTAGCTATTTTGGGTTGAATGATTAGTTAATTGGATGATCATTGAGTTAGACTAAAGCACACTACACAACTTACCTTCCACTAGTTCCTCCAATAGTTGGAACTAGTTTAACTGAACAGAACTTAACATAACTGAAATAGATTGTTACAAATTAGCAATCACACATGCTTAATTGAACTAAGCTAACTGAGTGACAAGAGCCATTTCACCTCAGTTAACTACCTCCAAGATTTCCGTTGCTGTGAAAATTCAAATTATCTCTAGTTTGACCAAGGCAAAGTCAAATTGAGATTTTCTTGTTGCATTTTTCAAAACTCCCACTCAACAAGAAAGGGATTATCAACCACCCCTATCCTACACATGAGGGAGTTGAACTTCCCTCTTGACAAGGCCTTTGTCAAAATGTCAACATCTTGCTCCTCTATCAGAATGTATTGTAGCAACTTTATATGACTCTGCACACAGTCCTGTAAATGGTGATACCAGATATCTATATGCTTGGATCGATCGTGAAATACAAGATTCTTAGAGAGCTTGATGTAACTCTAATTATCATAGTAGATCACAGGTGGATCCATCATCTGACCAAACAATCCCACAAGTATCTTTCTCATCTAGATCACCTCACATGTTTCTTGACTTGCATCCATGTATTCTTATTCTATTGAGTTGAGTGCCACAGATATTTGCTTCCTGCTATGCCATGAAACAACTGCAGACCCAACATTGAAAATTCCACATGATGTACTATTTTTGTCTGATGGACTCCCCGCCTAATCTGCATCGGTGAAGCCACACAAATTCACTCCCTTTATCCATTTGTACCATAGTCAAAATTGGGTAGTGCCTTTGAGGTACTGTAAAACATGCTTAACTACCTTACAAAATAATTTGGTTGCCTTAGCCATAGCTTAACTGAGTTGGTTGATTGCATAACACATATCTAGTTATGTGTTCACAAGATACATCAGTGAAACACTAGTTGTCGATAAATGGTAGCATCCACTTCTTCACCTAAAGTGACATGCTCTTTCCTCTAGTTTGTCACTAGAGTTGTCTCCATGAATTTATAACTCTCCATGAGGAATCTCTCTAGTATCTCATTTGTGTACTTACCTTGAGACACAAATAGTTCCCCATCACCTTGCCATACTTCCAATGTGAGGAAGTAGTGCATGAGACCCATGTCCTTCATTTCAAATTCCCTTGCAAGGCCATCCTTATAAGATCTGATCAACTTCTCATCACTAGTTAAAATCAAATCATCAACATATAAGACAATAATCAACAATTTACCTTCTACCAAGATGTGATAGAGGTTTGCATCAACTTCAATTTGGTAATGAGATAGTTGTCAATCCTGGTGTACCAAGCACGGGGTGCTTGCTTGAGACTGTACAACGGTCGACTGAGTCTGCACACATGAGACTCCCGATCAAATGTATCAAATCCTTGTAGTTGCTTGATGTCACCTCCTCCTCAATAAACCCATTGAGAAATTATGTTTTTACATCCATCTAGTGGATCTTCCACCCCATCTACGCAAAAATAATTGATATAATGGATGAGTACCTTGCTACAGGAGAAAAGTTCTACTCATAGTCAATTCCCTCAATTTGAGAGTACCCCTTGGCCACAAATATGGCCTTATACATCTCTACATTTCAGTCTGTTGCATGATTAACTTTGAAGATACATCTTGAACCCACAACTGATTTATCTACTGGTCTTGGGACCACTTCCCAAACATTGTTCTTTACAATGGATTTGTTTTCTTCCACCATTGCATCAACCCATACAATTTTTTTTTTCTACTGCTTCCTCAAAAGAGGATGGCTCAGTCTCTACAAGCTCAGCCATTAGATTCATGTAGCCAGTGTACTGATCAGGTGACCTTCTCTGCCTACACAAATTTGAAAGAGTTCCCACATTCTCCCTCACATCCTACACAATTTTATCAACTTCCCTAGTTCTTTTCCTACCTTCTGATGAGCCCCAAAATTGGTAACTTGTTGGGCTCATTTGGCCTAATTATCCTTGTTCAGTCCTTGTTCAAATCCTTCATTTTCCATAACTTATGCATTATTTTCAGTATGTTTATGTCATTTGTACGAATAAGGGAAGTCACTCTTCCTAGGTGGCTGACACGTTCTTATTTCAGGTTTTTTGACACATATTGGAGCAAAACCGAGCAATCATGGGCTATAGGACAGCAAGCCTGAGGTGAGGATTCGTAGGGGGGTTGTCTATGGCATTAAATAACCCTTCCTCGAGATCTTCACCCCCAACTCCAAGCTCCAAAGACCACCAAAATCGAATCTTGAAGGCAGCCAAGCAGAATTTTAGTTAGACAGTCCAAACTGTTACAGCTGAGTTCCTATCAAATCTAGGAATTTGGACAGCCGAGTTAGAACTTGGGATAGGAACTCGGGTCAAGTGTGCACCTGACCCGTTTATAACTGAGTTGGAACCTCTCCTCATAGTCTTCCAATGATTCATCGTTTCCCATGGTCATCCGAAAGATTTCTCCCTTAGTTTCCTTGGACCTACAGTAGTCTATGTACTTGGTGTTGAAAGCTTGTTGCATCTGAGCCCAAGTGGTGATACTGTTTCTAGGTAACCCCATGAACCAACGTAATGCTGCATCCTTGAGGGTAGAGGGAAAGAGTTTCATCTTTTGCTCATCCTCAGCATAGTCATAGGTTCGACAAAGGACAACAAACTCAAACAGGAAGGTATCAGGGTCCTCAGTAGTCAGACCATGGATGTGAGGTAGAGCAGAGGGACTTATGTTTTTCATTTTCATGTCTCCATTGGTCTCTCGGATGGGAAAGGAACCATATATTCTTTCGTCCTCTCTTCTACCGTTTCCATTTTCAGCCATGGCTTTAGATGGAGTGTTCCCTAACTCTTCTTCTGCTGTAGGATCTTCGTATATCTCAGGAGGTTCACCTATAGGTTCTTCTGGCTCACTGTCACCAGAGAAGAGAGAAGGTTGAATCAGTGATGTGGTGGGGGTGTTGGGTAAGAATTTGCCGGTTTTATCTCTGTTCCTACGAGGCATGAAATGGAAAGACTTTTTCTTGCTTTTGTGTTTTTTTTCTCTGCTGGTACCTGCAAAACTAAAATAGATTGAACTGCAACTAACTAGCTTGTGAAATGAAAATGCGGAATTGAAATGAAAGCAGAAAAGGACTAATCTATTTTGCAGAATTGAAATTGCGGAATTGAAATGCTAATTTACGCTTGCAGAATTGAAATTGCGGAATTGAAATGCTAATCTACGCTTGCAAAATTGAAATGCTAATCTATGAAAGCAGGAAATGTCTACTTTAATTTTGCAAAAAGGAAATTGCAGAATAGAAATGAAATAAACTACTTAGCAGAAGGTTGTAGGAGAGAATAGAAGAAAAGCAACAATCACCAATACCCTGACGCTTCCCCGGCAACGGCGCCAAAAAGATGGTGAGCTCCAGTATTGCAGCAATAATGCTACAACTCCTGGGACTCCCTTCTTTACTTTTATCAACCTAGTTGTTCGTAACAAACTTGGAAGCGACGGTGTTGTATGCACAAGTACTAGCTCTTGTCGCAACTGTCACTTGGTAAGCTGGCAGTTTGAGTTCCTATCCCGAGTTCCACAGAATTGAAGGGACAACCGAGTTCCTATCAAATCTAGGAATTTGGACAGCCGAGTTCCAGGGAATTTAGAAGCAGTTTGAGTTCCTATCAAATCTGAGTTTTTCATAGGAGCCATAGCTCTCAGGGTTAGGCCCAACCTGAGAGCCTAGGGCCTCCTTTCTGTACTGTTACTTTTCCTTTACGTATCATTGTTTCCCTTTTGCATTTGAACGTATTTCTGTTATGTAGATTTAGTTATGTTGCTTGAATAGATCACTGTTTATGAATGACATTGCTTCAGGTGCTTTGGTAGGATAATAACAGAAAAGCCTCAAAGAAAAGGGACAACCACACTCCCAGTTTCACCTCATCCTTATTGGATTAGGGGCTGGAATTGAGGAAACAGTGTTGCCTAAAAAAAAACACTAGTTTGCTTGACCATGCAATCCTTAGTGTACTATTTTCATTTGCAGAGATTAGCCATGGGTTTGGACATCTGAAATGTTTCTTTGCATAGTTGATATACATGGTTCTCTTCCCAAATAAAGCTGTTGTTCATTTATGTTGTTGATGGTTAGACTAGATTAGCTCAAGATTTGATCATTTGCAAGACTTTGTTGATTTGATCGAAGTACACCATGTAGGGCATCTCCTCCATTCTTTCATCCACCCAAAGCATCATCTGAGCCACCTGTTCTGTCTCCTAGCTGAGTTTCTCATCTCCCATCTGTCCTTTTGTCCACGTAACCCTACCTTCTTGCTCATCATTGCCTTAGCCTTCTTCAAGCCAAGTCAGCCTTCTACACCTCCTCACCACTCCATTCGCCAGTCCTTAGGCCATTTTAGACCCCTATCCTACCTCCAGATCCATCCATGCACCTTCCCTCGCTCATCCATCCTCTAAAAACTGATTTCCAAATGTCCTGTAGAAATTTTGAAACATCCTGTAGAAATTTCTTAACATCCTGTAGAACCCCTGCAAACTTCCTTTAGAAGCTCCCAAATGAGGCTTCTTGATAGCCAAACTTTGTGAAACTCTCGGGAAGAGTGTTAGGGACTCCTTAGATCCTCTCTGAACCTTTCCAACCTTTTCCAAGCATTTCTCTTCCTTGATCCACCCCTGCACAGTAAAGCACAGTTCAAGCATATGCATGAGAAAATTGACAACTTAATCAAAAATACAAAAATATGTTTTCTTAGGACAAAGGTAGTCTAGACACATGTATGTTACCTTCATAGAAGTAATGGCATCTCTTTCAGTAGGTTGAACTCTCATTTTTGCATCAGTAGGACTAGCTGGTAGAATTAGGGTTTGCTAGGGTTTGCGCTTTCCTTCAATGTTTCAATCTCTTTTCGTAAGTAGATTAGCTTCCTTTGAGTTAGCTTTCATCCTTCAATTAGAAAGCTTCTTCTAAGAGCTCATAGAAGTTGGCTAAAGCCCCTAGCGGACTTGTGCTAGCTGACCAAGTGACAGCTGCGGCAAGAGCTAGTACTTGTGCATACAGTACCGTCGCTTCCAAGTTTGTTACGAACAACTAGGTTGATAAAAGTAAAGAAGGGAGTCCCAGGAGTTGCAGCATTATTGCTGCAATACTGGAGCTCACCATCTTTTTGGCGCCGTTGCCGGGGAAGCGTCAGAGTATTGGTGATTGTTGCTTTTCTTCTATTATCTCCTACAACCTTCTGCTAAGTAGTTTATTTCATTTCTATTCTCCAATTTCCTTTCTGCAAAATTAAAGTAGACATTTCCTGCTTTCATAGATTAGCATTTCAATTTTGCAAGCGTAGATTAGCATTTCAATTCCGCAATTTCAATTCTGCAAGCGTAAATTAGCATTTCAATTGCGCAATTTCAATTCTGCAAAATAGATTAGTCCTTTCCTGCTTTCATTTCAATTCCGCATTTTCATTTCACAAGATAGTTAGTTGTAGTTCAATCTATTTTAGTTTTGCAGGTACCAACAGAGAAAAAAAACACAAAAGCAAGAAAAAGTCTTTCCATTTCATGCCTCGTAGGAACAAAGATAAAACCGGAAAATTCTTACCTAACACCCCCACCACATCACTGAGTCAACCTTCTCTCTTCTCTGGTGACAGTGAGCCAGAAGAACCTATAGGT
>APFE030622571.1:0-13311 GCA_000404065.3 Pinus taeda
ATATATATCACTACTGATAATGCTGATTGTGATTTGCGATGGTGAACTTCCAGACCCGATATTGTTATACGTTGTATTTTATAACCCCGACGGGTCTGCTCCTATCACAGTGTATGGACTTTGATATCCGTCGAGGAAAATTGTCGATTGCGATAGGACTACCCGATGCGATGTTTTATGCATTGAGATTTATAATCCTGGTGGGTCCGTGTTATCACAGAACGCAAGTTGGATTAATATGCCAAAGGTTTAAGCGTCGATTGCAATTGTGATGGGGTTCTCGTGTGTGATATGTTATATGCTGTATTTAATAATCCCAAAGGGTTTGCAGAGCGCCTGATGTAAGGGTACACCAATAGACTTTGCCGATTGCGATATCCGACAGGGCTGCGAAACTGTAGCCTTTTCCGCCAGACCACCACTCCACATGTGACCGCTCGACACTTAATCGCAAGATAGGCGAGAATGATAGTGGAACTGCTAATTTTAACTGTGGATAATGAATTTAATTGGCAGTAAGCCAGATTTGGAGGAGAAAATTGTGGAAACACTGACAGAAGTCATAACTAAGGCAATTTTCGACCAAATCAGATGCAAAAAGAGACTAGATGGCCATTTTTGGACATTTTGAACTCATTGAACAGGTTTCAGTAGAAAATGAGCAATTCTGAATAGGATTCTTGTAAAGTGAAGCCTATGGGTGCCATGGTCAACCAAAGTGTTGATTCAGTTTATAGAGGAGTATGAAGGTGGAGATGACCTTACAGGGGTCTTCCAACCTCCATGTACTTTCTGAAGCAACCATTACAGCAGTATGGGATCTTGATTTGAGAGCCCTTAGCTTGCTAATTATTTCATGACTAACTATAGATGGCCATGTGTTTAGAGTGAGAGTTCTTTGCAAAAGAATGTTTCCTTGAAGGGGAAACTAGCCACTCTTTTTGTCAGCACACTTATGTACTCTTTGCCATTGAATAATTTTAAGCATAATGAGAAGGGGTCATGCCTTTAAAGCCGATCCAAGGAGATGTAGCCCAGGAAGGTTGAACTCCTTTATCAATGGTTGGTGTATTACTGTTTGATGCTTGCTTCCATTCAGTGTTTTGGTTTCATGTTTAAAGTTTTATTCATGAAATTAAGTTATGTAAAAACACATAAAATTCATACTCTTACTTGCTATTTTGGAGTCAAACGTCAAGCACAATTTTTTTATTCTGATGAAGGGAATTAGCACATCATTACTAATTTGTCCCAATTCAGATAAGATATTTTGAACTATTGCGATAAAACAAATCTCGACATTGAAACATGTCGTCAACATGCATTACTTTTATCGGTAGGGTCAAGGAGTCAGAGCTAATCTCCTCTCATGAAGTGTCATATTATACTTAGTCTCAACCTTCGACTAGTTGGATCAGAAAACTGTCCAATTTTATTTTTTTATTAAATTTGCCAAGAGCCCAACTCAACTTTGGCAATAGTCGCTACTTATTCTCTTTTTCTTAGGGAATTCTTGCCATTCACTCAGTTATTTAGAAGTTGTTTTGTTGAACTAGTCACACACCTCTAATACAAAAAATAGTGCATTTACTGGTCTCTTCCAACACTCCTTTGTGCTATCATCTCAATGAGCATTGCCAGCAATATTCAAGCTCATGGTCTCACTTCACAGAAAGAGCAACCCTTGTGCATGTATCAAGGAATTGCATTTCATTTCAATTCACAATTGTTGTGCCTTTAAATAATTATACACTCATGAGTGTAATAAATGTTGTACATATATCTTTCGCTTAATATCAAATTAATAAAGCAAAATCCCTTTTTAAATTATCTTTGAACCTAATAATGAATATGGTGGCTAAGAGAACATATTACAGGCATATCTACATAGTAGTGGACATTGTGGAATGCCAATGACAATGGTTGGAAAGTAAAATCATCCCTCTACTTTTCACCGTCGGCCCTGCATGACCATGGTTCTTAGTACTCGCTAATGCCACCGTTAAAAAAAATGATAACTTTTTTTTCACTTAAAAATATATATATATAAAAGGAAAAGTCATCCATATAAAGTTTGGACACCTTTTGGAATTTAATACACAATCGCTTTTTTTTTTTTTTTTTTATAGATTTCGAAATATTTTCAAAATCTAAAATTAACTCTTATTCTTTGTATTTCAAAATATTTAAATTCAACTAATAAAAATATAGAGAATGTTACTTGAAGATTGGTCGACAACGATAACAATTTATCTTTTTTTCGAGATGAAACGATACAAAGTGTAGTCGGTTAAGGACATTTGAATGGATATCTAAATGTTAAAGGAGCAAAGAAAATTGTATAGTAATGTTATGCAGGCTCAAATATCAAATATCAACTTTACTTATTACCCTTAAAATATCAACTTTACTGATTACCCTTAATGTTTTTGATTACCTGAAAAGAGTGAATTTTACTTCAATTTGCAAAGCCTCTATGCCCACCCATTTAAATTCACTCAGACTTGCAAATGGAAAATTCAAATTGTCTATTACCTCTCTCATATATATATATATATATTATAATATTAAAAATTAAATATCAAAACAATCTATATATATTCAATCTAAAATCTAAAAAAAAAATAACAATTAAAAATCCATTCCTTATTGATTTATTCAATCAATAAATCCATCATGTTTGTTCATTTAAAATTCTTTCAAACTTGCAAATCAAAAGTCGAGTCATATGCACGTGGCCCCTTATATATATATATATATATATATATATATATATATATTAAAATAACATAAATATATAAATATAAACATAAATATATATAATTTCTTTTTCATAGGAACTTGATTCAATCTGCACAACCATTTTGTATGTACCGTGATTCTCAGAGGTTTATCTTATTTGATGAATTTCTCTTCAAATAAAATAAACTTTCTTAACATGGCTCGTCTTAAGTCCGGTGTTGGGTAAAGGTTAATTAGAAAAAAAAAGTCAAATCAATTAATTTGAATTCAATCATAGTCTCATTTAGATGATTGTCGTAGCAAGTGGTTTTTCTAGTGGTTTCATTTGACATCTCCGAGGTCTAGATTCAACGGAGGAGGCATTGATAACCATAGTTGATATTGTTTGTTATAGTGGCGGGATCTACTAGATTCACATATGGAATTCGGGTATTAATACCCCCTTCAGACATCATGTTGTGTAAGTTCTCACTTTATCCATTCCAGAGTCTACCTATAAGTTGGTGTTGACATCAAATACATATGCCGTGAACACTTGAAGGCTCTTCTTCTCGTCAGTCTGAATCAATGGACATCAATTCAATTATGGATAAGGTCCTACCTACGATGGAAGGCATGCAATAAGGGTATTAATTGAGGCAAGAAGTGGAGGAGAAGGCACATAATTCCTTACAAATTAATGACAATTCGTAATTTGAGCTCATGTAGGCCAAGATAATCAACTTCAACACGAATTAAGGATGGAGATAATAACAATTCACTGCAAGCTGGAAGAAATGGAGGAGTTGTTCATTGCCATGCAGTAAATTTCTCCAAAAGAACCCAAGTCATAGGAGGAGGTAGTGAAAGAGTAAGGGAGGTTGGCCCAATCTTCTAGTAACCCAAGTTGCTTAGTTTTGATGCTTAGCATCGTTTTTTTAAATTTTGTTTTCTATGCAATGTAGATATAGGCTGCTTTTAAGCTCTTTCGTCGGCATATATTAGACATATCTTTAGATTTACAAGGAGAATATGTCATAAGCTTAGACTACGTGTGTGTTGGACTTCAAAATCCATAGTTTCGATGGAGTTAGATGAATTTTGTAGAGGTTCTGGCCCATATTCTAAAATTTTCCTCTTTTAATAGAAAACTCTTTATATGTTTCTTTGAAAATAAAAATAATAATTAATATATTAGCCCCTTGAATGGGGTGATTGGCAACGTGGTAATGGAGGTTGGGGGGGGGGGCACCCTATTACCTCCCAATGTATTTAAGAGGGGGGTGGCATGATCATCCTACCCCATGCATAATGCATGCAAGTTTATTCTTCATTCACTATGATGTTAAGCTTCCTAGTGTTCTCTTGTCCTGTGAAATATATCACTACTCTTTGAAATTTATGGTGTGCCTAGACTCCTTCCCTACCATTGGTGCAATGATTTTCTTAGATATGTGATGGTATCGAGCCTATGCACGGACGAAATTCTACATAGCCATGGCATGATTCTTAGCCTTTTTTTTAGAACGGGTCACTTGCCTCTGGTGATTTAGTGGTAGTGACCTAAGATTGCATGCTAGGAAATTCGACTTTTGTGTCTGGTAGAAATAGTTTCTTGTTTGGGATGTTGGATTATGGACCAAAGCCAGTAATTGGGCTTACAAAGATTATGTGCCTTGTAACTCTATGAATTTCACTAGAGATGAAGAGGGAAGTTATCGGCGTCGCTACTCTACACTCTATGTTTTAAACCCTATCAGCTCTAGCAAAATGGGCTAGTGCTTTCTGGTTACAAACTTTTCTCTTGCCCCCTATTATCTGTTGTTATTACTATGAGTCTGTGTGGTTCAAGTTTGGGTATTTCCAGTTAATTTTGACGTGGTTCATTATGTCTTACGCATTGGGGTTTTGCACATGCGGCTTATTGGTCTTTTTATTTGTGTTGGCTCCATCTAGACTGTATTGCTTATATCTTCTGCCCTTTCATCTGTCTTGACTAGTTTAGACTCAATCCCCTCTATTTGGGTTTGTTGGGGTTTAGTATCTTCATCAAGCTTCATTCTTGTTGGTGCAAAATTCCTTGAAAACATATGCGTAGCCGCAAGGGATCTAGTTGTAGAGGACCGTAATGGTGACTGCATGCCTACGCCCAAGCCCATGCCCGGGAAGCCATTGTTATATTCCGCTCTATTGCACCTTCTAATATTCATGAAGAAACCTACCAACTTGAAACTATCACCATTAATGACTACCAAGCACATTCCAACCCTAAAATTCTAGAGGAGGTAGCCAATTGGGTTTGATCCATAAACTGTCATGGATATTCCACTGGACAGTTCATCACAATAGATCTAATAATATTATATTAAAACTCTAAAAATTCTACACTATTACAATTTATTAAACTTTAAGATCTATAGATTTAATTATAATTAGTGCATGCATGTGAATGGAAATTATGCAGAAAAGTAGAGAATGACAAAATAAGCACACACACACACATACATGACACAAGATATTTTCTCTAGGAAACCCTTTCGAGAGAAAACCCAACTAGAAGGTGAGGTCGCTTCACTCTCTTTCTCTGTCTGACAATATGGGTACAGGTACAAAGAAGTAATGTATGTGGCACGTGGGCTACTACAGTGCACATATCCTCTCTATGTGTTCTACCTCCTATCTCTCCTGACTATCTTTGGTCAGCTATGGAACAAAATGCTCTCGAAAGAATGGAATGCCTCTTCCTCCTAGTGGCCCAGTTATAACACAACCTGATAACCTACTAGTGGTTAAGTTTAACTACATCAACTCTTAACTAGAGTCACAAAATAGACTCTTCTAGAGTCTTTTACATCACAAACACGTGGCTATCCCCTTTTCCATGAATAATGGGGCCGACGCGACATCCTCCCAAACTATAGGTGTGAAAACAGGAAGGTCAACTTCTACCCTTAATTTTCTTACCAAACCATTGTAGCCTCTCTTTGTTCAATTGTAGCCATACTCTGTCTCCCACCTTGAATCCTTTCTTTATTCTGTGATGATCATGCCTAGCCTTATATTTCTCCTGCGACTTCTATAATGTTTCTTGTATCTGTAGATGGATCTGTTTGATCTTCTATATAAAAAATTTAGTCCTCAAAGCATCTCTTGTAAGATCTTCCCTCACTACTCCTTGTTGCCCATATGCAATATCCAAAGGTTAAGGTGGAAAATATCCAAAACAAGTCTCAAATGGGGACTTGCCTGTAGAAGTGTGGACTGATCTATTGTAAGAATGTTGTATATATACCAGATTTTCATCCCAGGTCTGTGGATGCTTCTGGTTGTATCCCCTCAGAATTTCCACCAAAGTTTTGTTGACTACTTTTGTCTTCCCGTCTGTCTGTGGATGGAATGTTGTCGATCTCTTCAACTTTGTGTCTATATTCTCCCACAATGTAGTTCAGAATGCACTGAGAAATCTTGTGTTCCTGTTTGAATTGACGCTTCTTGGTATCACAAAGTGCACCCAGACCTATCCAAAGAATAATTTTGTTGCTTCTTGTCTGTTGATGGTCTTTTTACAGGGCATTAAAACACACATCTTGCTGAACCTGTCAACTACCATGAACCAGTAGGCATGTCTCTTCATGGTTGTCGATAAAACTCCCACAAAGTCCATGGAAATGCTTTCCCAAGGATGAGTAGGTATAGGTAAGGGATGATACGGACCTTGTTTCATGTTGTTAGGCTTGCTGGTACAACAAAGCATGCATCCTCTTATGAACCTAGCTACATGTTCTTGCATCTTGGGCCAATACACATATCTTTGCAAGTTAAACATGGTCTTCCCTACACCAAAGTGCCCTGCAACCTTAGAGGTGTTAGCCTCTCTGATCAACTACAATCACTCACCTTTAGGAACACATAGGTTATCTAGCCTATAGAGTAACTCGTCCTAGAGATGGTAGTCAACAGTGATGTCGCCATTGTGCACATGACTCTGACTTTGCAACTGATGATACACCTCCTTGAAGCCCTCATCTTCTGAATATGCCTCTCTGTATGTATCATGGGTAAATGGATCCATGTGCATAAGAGTCCCCAAAGTTGTAATCTTTGATGTGGGTGGCCTTGAAAGCATATCAGAAAACTTGTTTGTGCTTCCCTTCTTATTCTTGATCACCAAATGAAATTGTTGTAAAAGCCCCATCCATTTGTAATCCCTGGTATGTTGCAGCTTACTCTGGGCCTACAAGTACTGTAATGGCTAGTGATCTGTGTGGACTTGTCTCCTTTCCCATCAGATAGTGCTTCCACTTCTTCACAGCTTGCACCATGGTGTAGAGCTTCTTATCGTAGGTAGGGTAGTTAAGAACTGCCCCATGAAATACTTTAGAATGGTAACAAACGGGCCTTCCTCCTTGCATCAAGACAACTGCCATAGAATACCCACTCGCATCTGTCTACACTTCAAAAGATTGCTGCCAGTTTAGTAATGCCAGAACGGGTGCTTAAATAATCTTCTTCTTTAGCTCCTCAAAAGCCTTTCGCTGACCTTTGCCCCACTGGAAACTCTTGCCACTTGCTATTGTGGCATGGAGCAGTGTTTCTACTGTTGAAAATGGGGCTATGAATTTCCTTAGGTACCGTGTTGTCCTAATGAAACTCCTGGTCTCAGAAACATTAGTAGGCATCGACCATTTCATGATGGCCTCCATCTTGGAAGGATCTATCTTCATCTCTCCTCCACCGATAACATACCCTAGTTACACCAAGGATTATATTATTGTCTTTTGGATTAATCACATTCTTGAGATTTGGTTGACATTTCGAACCAACTAATGTGGTTCATCCTCAAGAAAAAGGTGAAAAAATCAATCTTCACAATTGTTTAAATAACAGAGAAGCATCCTGGTGCTTCTTCAATGTTTCCAATGCTTGTGTCAAATGTGAAATATGCTCCTCCCAGGTAGCACAATATACTAGTATATCATCCAAATAGCCAATAACAAATGAATCTATAAAAGGGCGAAATATATCATTCATTAATCTCATAAACGTAGTTGGTGCATTACATAGGCCAAATGGCATAACTAACCACTCATACAAACCTTGCATGGTTTTGAAGGTAGCCTTCCATATATCTTCTTCTTTGACTCGAACTTGGTGATATCCAGGCTTCAAGTCCAACTTGGTGAAATACTTTGCTTGTTGCAACTGATCTAGTAGATTGTCTATCCTAGACAGATCATTTATCCTGATCTAACATATCGTCTATCTGCCAAGTCCCATCCTTCTTTGGCACAATGATGGTGGGTGACCCACATGGTGATGTACTTGGTTGAATGACACCTCGTTCCATCATCTACTACAATTATTTCTTCACCACTTACTTATATAGCAAATTTCTTATACAACCCAATATTTGGCAATGGGGAGTCTGGCAATAGCTGGATCTCGTGATCCACTTCACTCTTAGGTGGTAACCCTTTAGGCTCTCGGATCACATCCTTGTATGCCTGTAACAACTCCTCCAATTATTGTTTTTGTTTCTTAGTACACCCCTCCTAAGTTGCCTTACCTCTTATTGACTCCTCTTCAGACTGACTTTCTCTTAAAAACACTAAAACATACTTCTTGCTGCAACTGATCAATTTCTTGGCTTGGTTGCCACTTACCAATGAAATTTTCAACTTGCCTTTGTGCGTGTTGATGATGAACGATTATCCATCCTTGATGAGCCAGTATTGGTTAGCTCTCCTCATGAATATCGCATCACGCATGTACATGTATGGACTCCCAAACACAACTCCACAAACATCAAGTGGAACCACATCTAGATCTACTTCATCAATAAAATCAGCACTAATAGAAACCCTAATTTTTCATGGTTTTGTTACCTTCATCTCTACATCCTTATTTACCCATCCTAGTGGATATAGGTTTGGATGATCATGAACTTCCAGCCCCAACTTCTTGACCAACTCTACTGCAGCGAGATTCACATGCGATCCTGAGTCAAACAGAGCATCAATCTTTGTCTTCTTAACCTGTATCTTTATATGGAAAAGTTTGGTCATTTCTTTCTCTTCCTATCGCTGAAGGCTACTCAGATTCACCTCCTTCTACACTAATGTACAGCCAATCTTCTCATCCATGTCTAAGTTGCTTTCAACTTGGTTGCTCGAATCAGTGGCCATGAAATTCTTCTTCTTATTACATTTCTTCTTGTTCTTCGGGTTTAGCTTTGGATGCAACTTCCAACACTTCTCCTTTGTATGGGCATTAATGTTGCAGTGGTTGCTAGGATCTTTGCATTGGTGTGTTGTGACTGTCGTCTTTTTATCTTTTTCCCCTTTTTTCTTCTTCTTCCCCTCCTTAGAATCTTTTTGTTGCTCCTTCTGCTTCAATCCACTTGATTGTTCTCTTTTCAGGCCTATGTTCTCCAAGTATTGTTCCTATACACAAGCCTCATCCATCAATTTGGGTTTTAACAACATCACTTGCTCATGTAGATGGTGGTACAAACCCCCCAAATACTTGAGGAGTACATATGGGTTCTTTGGAGAGATACCCAACATTATAGTCATCTTTCTGAGTTATGTGATGTACTCCTGCACACTTTGGCCTGACTTTTGCTTGAAGTAATGCCATTGGATCCACTGGTCCTCCACATACCCAACGGGATAAAACTGTGACTTAATGAGGGTTTTGAAATCCTCCCACTTAGTCACTAAAGTTTCTCCCTCCAACCTCAGGGTTTCCGTGTGGCTCTCCCACCAAGTCAATGCATGACCCCCTAATTTCAGCTGCGCGAATGAGATCTTTTGTGTAAACTCCTCAAAGAAAAGCATGAAAATCATAATGACATCATTTCCTCCTTGAATGAGATCAACTGGGTGCATCAATATTAGCTTTCATGTTTGGCTAGCTTGGATGCTCATCTGGGTCACTTGGAAAGCCACATTCAATGTGAGCTTAAGACCTCTGCTCCAACCAATATAAGTGCATAGGATTTTGCTTCAGTGACTTCTTCTGACTCTTTAACTCATGATATGTCTCTATGCAAATATTTTGATTCTCTATGTAACTCAATCTCAAATAGTTCTTGTAGTTTTTAGCAACAGTTCTTGTCAAAGGAAAAGATAGGCTCCCTCAACGTGCCTTCAATTTGGGAGTTGGAAGAAAGGTGCTTGAGATATGGGAAGCACATGTGTGCTAGATGTGTGCCCGTGCTAGAAAATATTTGATTTCAATGTAGATGATTTCTAATTATATTTGATTGCTTACACTAAATGCATTGATTTTAGTGTAGATGGTGATTTTTAATCCTATTTGATTGCTTGCACTAGATGCATTGATTTTAATGTAGATGTTGATTTCTAATAATATTTGATTGCTTGCACTAGGTGCATTGATTTCAATGTAGATGATTTCTAATCCTATTTGGTTGCTTGCACTAAATGTTTTGATTTCAATGTAAATGGTGATTTCTAATCCTGTTTGATTTCTTGCACTAGATGCATTAATTTCAATGTAGATGTTGGTTTATAATCACAGCGAGAAGAAGCCTCCAAAAATTGTCGTATGCCGCTGATAGTGGCCAGCACACGGTATTCTTTAGTAAAAGGCGAAAGAATAGGTCGCTCTGTGTTGACCACACGGCTCCGTGACTTTGACGTTCCATCGCCCGCTTATTTGTAGTCCGTCCTCTGTCTATTCTGAACCTGCACTGAATGTGGCACAATTAATCACTATATTTTAGACCCTTCTCCTTCTTACTTATTCCTAAATTCATATTTTTAGTACATTTGTTGAGGTGGAATCAGTGAACAAATCATCTTCGAGGTGCGGTCACACTTCGCAATGGTTTCTCGTTAGTTAATTAGATAATTTGTGTGAGGACATGATCCATGTGCAACCCATGGGGAGACCTTGGTCACAAAGATGGAAACACTTTTGGAGAAGGTGGAAGGCATTGAAGTGACTATTGAGACATCCACTTTGAGCGTCATCAAGGAAGTTTTTGGCCCTTCTGAATGTTTCCCAGTGCATTGTGTCAGAAGCTCCGGAAGAGAGAGACTCGAGAAGAAACTTTAGCACCTCTACTTTAGATGGACATGGAGAAAAATGAATCAGCTGACAACCCAAAAAATCTGAATATAGGAAGTGGGTAGTTTTTAGATCTAGTTATGCACAATTTTGAATGTTTTTTTTAAACCACAGGAAAACTTCTCAAAAGAACTCAAAGGAAATATAGTAGATATATTTCACTTGTGTTAACTAAGCAGTGAAAAATAACTCCAAAAAACAAGGGAATCTTTGAATCTATTTGACCTCTAACTAGACCATGACAATGAAATTAAATAATTATTATTATTAAAAATTTATATATAATAATGAAATAAACCAGCATAAATTCTTCCTAAACACCAGATCTTCTAAGCAGCAACTTGGTCCCTAAATCTTTTCTTTATCCCTCTGCAATTATGTGGTTGAATCTACTCGTAAGTGCCATCCCTGCATCTTTGTTGTCAGATAATTTATTACACAAATTCCTAATTCTATTTATCAGTCCCTAGGGTAGAAAACCGTCTGGTAGTGAAGACGTGTTTGTTGATGTGAAGGAATGATCTTTTTGTAGACTTGTGATTATTATGATCGTCAAGAATTCAGAGGAGCTTGGGTTTTCTGTTGCACAGTACGTCGGAAGTGAGGGTTTTCTGTTGCACAGTACGTTGTATCATGGAGGAACAAATTTTGGTTTTCAGCAAGAGGCCCTCTTATTACTAATAGCTATGACTATGATGATTCCACTGATGAATATGGTATTTTGAAGCAACCTAAATGGGATCACCTTCGTGAGGTGTACAAAGCCATTAAATTTTGTGAAGTAACATTGGTTAATGTAGATCCCAAATACGCATCTCTGGTGGGACAAAAAATATGCTGAACATTTCTCGTAAAGTATAAATACCAAGTCTAACGCCACTATGTAGTTCAATAAGTATAAATACCAAGTCTGACGCCACTGTGAAGTTCAATAGGAATGCACATTATTTGCCTGCATGGTATGTCAGCATCTTAGCTGATTGCAAAATTGTGACCTTTTACACAGCAAAAATTAGTTCCCAGAATACTCAAGTATTAATGAAGCGAACAAATCAACCGTTGACAGGATCCGTTTATGTGAAAACAGAAGATTTAGATTTTGGAATGATAAGGTCAAATTGGAGTTGGCTGCATGAGCAGGTATTTATTTGGGGAAGGGACGCAAATCCCCAGCCTGATTTAGTTGAACAGACACAATTGAAGACTCAGTAACTAACTAGTAATAGTACATGGATCCAAGTCCATCAAGACCAACTATTGATTCAGTTGAATGTTGGAGATTTTTCTGGTAAAATCCCAAAAACACAAAAATAAAACACACAGAGGCAATGCTCTGTTTTCTTTACTCCAAGATCTTTTGTGCACAGGGAAGCTTTAAAAAAATTACTGAAGAACAGAGTATTCCACCACCATAAAAGATTTCTATTCATTAAAATAAAATCAATGATACATATTCATCCTCTTTCACTCAGAGGGATTCACCAAACATTACAAAAGAAATTACTCTGTCTCCTTTTACAAAATGATTTTTACACTGCTGTGTAAAATCTTCATTCACTGCTGTGTAAAATCTTCATTCACTGTTGTAGAAAATAAAACAACACACTGCTGTGTGGAAATTACGCATTCACCAAACACTTACATTACCCTTTTCACTGCTGTGTGAAACAATTCATGGTTTTCACTGATACATGCTTCCCCTGGTTTTCTTCATTTACCTCTTCACTTCTTCACTCCTGCACTGTTGTGCGTTCTAGTTTTCACTTACCAAATTTTCAACCAAAATATGTTTTTACTTGTTCTGTAAGAAACAAACTTACGACCGTGAAAATTAAAAACAATAAACTTAAAGACTATATGACATTTCCCATGCCATCATTTAACTCACGCCCATACTTGCTGTAAACAAACATTTAGAAATCCACCTACGCATATGACAATTCTTTAATACAGGTATGGTCAAAATAAAACTTAATTTTACTCCACGCTAAGCCTTTAATGTTGGTTGTATGCAGGTTCAGATGCCCGTCAACCGTTGATTTACCCTCCTCGAATCGAACCACTGAGGTGAATATCGGAAGGCCTTTTTCACCGAACTTTACTCCACGTAATATTTAATGTTGGCTGTATGTAGCTTGGAGCAATCAACGACGGATAATGCAGGGGCAGATCGGACGAAGGAGATGAATATCGGAAGGCCCTTTTTAGTCGACATTTACCTTCCGATAAATGTCAGAGGCTGATGTCACGCCTCATCCACGCGTCAACCCTAAGTTGTATCGGAGCTCTTGTGTACGGAAACTGCTTTCACCCAAAAGTGGTCCGATAAAGTTACTGACGGTTTGTGGTTTTGCAACTGTGGTTTCGGGCATATTAAATGCTGGCCGGTTCAACTGTTCGGGCAGTTGAAATTACAATTTCAACACTCCCCTTTAATTTCAACTGCTGGGCATTCAATCTTACCCAAACACTTCCTCACATAGAGGGATTCAC